>JABUQX010083531.1:40000-47500 GCA_015478945.1 Trachelipus rathkii | reverse complement strand
AAAGTAATTACCCCTTTTCATTATCACTGTATTAACTCATCAAAGGGTTATTACAAAGAATGGTGACCAACAGAGCGACTCGAATAACTCCCAACCTAACTGATGTGAAGAGTGTCAAACAGTGAATTAATTCAAACAGTGCCTAATTAAGACAGTGAAGTAAAAAAAAAAAAAAAGTGCCGATTCAAAACACAAACACACACAAAAAACAACACAAAATAAAAAAATTCCCCGAAAAAGCAGTGAAATAAGAAACCCTATCACAATAGGCTTAAAAACTTTCCCCTAAACGAAAAAAGAAAAACCGTTAAAATTTGCCCAACTTTAAGAAATTTCACCCAAATTTGAAACAAGAAGCAAGATGACTGTTACCACTTGGCCTGAAATCTCGAACCCCAATTCACTTATCCCTCACGAGGTTCCCCAAAATGGGGGAATGGGAGAAGAAGACAACTTTTCTCAAAATGAACAAGGAGAATCTTCAACTCACGAAAACAAGATAGACCACCTGATGGCGATACAGAGAAAAACCACGGAAGAAATAAATTCTCTAATTGAAACAATCAAAAACCTAATGAAGACAATATGCGAGAATTCAAGGAAATCTACAATCAACATTAACGATCAAGACTTAATACAGGGAAACGTAGAAGCTCCTCTCTGGTTCCAACAACGGGCCAAAGGGGGGAATAAACACGCGGCAAAATACTTACTTTAGACGGAAAAATTTTAATATTAGAGGTAACAATTTTAGAAGTAACTTTTATAATAGTCATTATAATAATAGTCACAATAATAACGGTAATAGTAGAAAATGGTTTTATAATAATAATCATAATAATTTTAGTAGAAATAATTTTTACAATGATCATTATAATGATAGTCATAATAATAACTATAGTAATAGAAAATATTATTATTATAATAATAATAATAATCATAATAACGGTAGGAATTATAGCCATAATTACAGACATTTTGCTGGTATTCGTTATAGGAATTTTGGGGGGTTTACTTATGGGGGTTATCCGAAATATCCGGGGGGAGAGCAGAATGTTTTCCGTCGGAAAAGAAACTATTACGCTAATAATTTTAAAAATGCATGTTACCGAAGAGATACTTTTAATAGGCAATATAGAAATATTAATCATAATGTGTATAAATGGACTAGATCTATCAACTCTGATAATAATTATAATAGTAGAAATGTGAATCATAGTGGAATTTGTAATAATTATAATTATAATAGAAACGCATGTTATAATACTAGGTATAAATATGTTAGAAATACTGACTGTAATAATGAACATGCTAGTAATAGAACTCTTAATTGCGAGAACGAAATTAGGGACGAGGATGTAAATGGTATTGCTGTAACTGCTATCTCAGAGAGCGACTCTGGTGGGGGAGTGGTCGTTCCCCCCAATGAACCAATTCGTTCCCCTGCTGAGACAGGAGAAAGCACGGAGGCAAAAGCTGGTGTTATTTCAGTCTGTAGCTCGACGCATGCGGAGCAAGAGGATAGTTTAAGTAAAGATGTAGAAAACGGGATGGTTGAAAATACTGAAATGAATGAATTGCGGGAAGAAGGGTATCGTAGCACTTGTGACTTAAGCTCCCAGGAGCGAATCGAGGAAGAAAGTAGAGCATTGAATTACTATAATAATAATAATAATAATAATAATAATAATGGAAAAAATAATAATAATAATAAAAATAATAATATAATAATAATAATAATAATAATAATAATAATAATAATAATAATAATAATAATGATGAAAAAAATAATGAAAATAAAAATAATAATAATAATGATGATGCTAGCGACAATTTTGATGATGTTTCCTATATAAATTTCGGAAGCGAAAGGGATGTAACTTTCTTAAAGAAAAATTATGTTAATATTGGAACGGCGATGGCTAAGAGGGCGGTTTTTATGAAATTTTATTCCGTCATTGATAGGAGAAGCATGAATGATTATTTGGTAGATTGGAGAAGTTCTTTAAATTTAATACGACCCTCAGATGCTGATAGGAGTGGAGGTATAATAGGTTCTGTGACTGCGGCTAACGGGGCATTGATATCTATTTATAATAAGAAATTAATTAAGATCGACATCGGGCTTGGAAGACAATTCGAATTATATGCATTCGCGGCCGAAATAAGTTTCAATATTTTGGGTATGGATTTTTTAGAGAAATATGGGTTTATTATTGACTTTAATTATGATTACATGATTGATCCCGATACGCTTCGTAATGTTTCAATAGATAATGAAGCTTCTGGCTCCTCCCGTCAAATACGAAATTCACTCTTACCCTTATCTTGTCTCAATTTAATGGAATAATTTTATCTTCTTAAATTAAAGGCGGTCTTACATTCTAAAATAGAGGTTAATGAAACGAAATCATTATTGTATTGGATATTGTAAAGTTAATAAGGTCTGGTTATATATGGTTTGTTTTAATAGTATTGTAGAAATAAAATTTTGAAATTCAACAGTAACAAAATTACTACTCAAAAAAAAAAAAAAAAAAAAAAAAAAAAAAAAAAAAAAAAAGTTTTTTTACCCTTAATATAATAACTATGTATAGCTACTTGATATATGCATCCGTATATTAAATTTTAATTATTATTTCATTGTATAAGAGAAATATTTAACGATTCTTTTGTGAGGGCACTTTCAAATGTAATGGACTGCCACGGAAACGTGAGTCCAAGCGAAATGCCCGGGGTAGAAGGGAATAAGAGTCAGTTAGCGTCTCGTATCATAAGAAGAAAGATGCATTAGAGTCTGGCTTCAAGATACAAGAAGAGAAGTCGCATTGTGTGTCGGCTTGTTAAAGGCCGGAAATTGTGTTTGAATATAAAAATTATGATATTAACCTTCACCAATATTATTAATGACTGTGAACTGACCCATTGTGTTAACTGTTAATATTGATACCATTATTTACCACCTGATTTAATTAGTCTTAGAAATAAAAAAAAGTAATTACACTTTTTATTATCACTGTATTAACTCATCAAAAGAGTTATTATATATATATATATATATATATATATATATATATATATATATATAATATAGTTATATATATATATATATACATATATATTATATATATATATATATATATATATATATATATATATATATATATATATATATATATATATATAATATATATATATATATATATATATATATATATATATATATATATATATAGTTATATATATATATATATATATATATATATATATATATATATATATATATATATATATATATATATATATATATATATATATATATATATATATATACTATATATATATATATATATATATATATATATAGTTATATATAGTTATATATATATATATAGCATATATATCTTATATATACTGCTCTGCATATATACTGCTATCTCTCAGCTATGTATATGTAATAAATATATATATATAACCCTCTTATATATATATATATATCATGTTTTTCGGTAGCGGTCTATTAGGCAATGGAGTCACTTAATATTACAAAAATACTTATTAAAATTAATCTAAATTGATTCTATTAATGATTATGAATGTTTGCCTTTTCAAAAGAAAATAATTAATAATAATAATAATTTCCAAAATGGTTTGTTACATTTTTATTGCATTGTGAATGATACTTTAAGTAAAAGATATTCTTCGGACTAGCCAAAATATTGTGGGTTCAATTAATTTTCAAGTTGAAAGCTAAATGTGTATACCAAAATTTAAAACTGAAATCAAAAGTTTATTATAAGGTTTCATCACTCGTTTTTTAGTTTTTTTTTTTTTTTTTTTGGTTGTCTGGTGTTTGTTTAAGAAAGTTTAAAAGAATTCTTTATTTTCAGAGTAGTTATATATTAAAATATGAATTCCTTCCCAATACAAATCTACTGCAAAAAAATATATAAATAAATAAATAAAAAGTTCAAAACTAAATGGAACTCTAAATAGAAGATAAGAGAAAGAGAGACCGGATTCATGTTATTCCGGTAAATTCTGTTTACAAAATGACATCTTCTAAACCATGATACAAGGAAAAATTGGTAAAAAATCTTTTTTTCCTCAATTCATAAGGAAAATTGTGCTTAACCCATGTCAACCAAGATTGATACATCATAAAAGTATAAAACAATACAAAAATGACCCATTTAATTGTTCTTTGAAAGTCAGCAAAGCAAAGAGTTGCTCTGCAAAAGGAGGAGAGTAAGTGAACCTTTGTGAATCTCTTTTAAATTCATTCGTATATTCAGAAGGAAAAAAATGTAATATGTAAATCTCTTTTTATGAACAATTCTTATGAACAATTTTAATCTCCTTACCCTCAAATTTAGTTCGTAGTAATTGAGTTTAAAACACAACCAAGTAAACTTTAAAGCATTTATCACTATTAGAAATCGAAAACAATGTACATACAACATATCCATTCAACCGTCGTAACACATTTTCTTCAATTTTGAAGTTTTTTTTAAATAACTAATGAAGACTTTAATGAAAACACACACACACACACACACACACACACACACACACACACACACACACACACACACACACACACACACACACACACACACACACACACACACACACACACACACACTTAAACACACACACACACACACACACTTATAGACGCGTGTATTATGATACATACAAAAATATATATATATGCTCATATATATATATATATATATATATATATATATATATATATATATATAATAATATATATATTATATATATATATATAATAATAATAATAATAATAATAATAATAATAATAATAATAATACCTAATAATAATAATAATAATAATAATAATAATAATAATAATAATAATAATAATAATAATAATAATATAATAATAATAATAATAATAATAATAATAATAAAAATAATAATAATAATAAAAATTATAATAATAATAAATGATAATAATAATAATAATAATAATAATAATAATAATAATAATAATAATAATAATAATAATAATAATAATAATATATAATAATAAAATTGCTTAAAAATAATTAAAAAATGATTTTTTTTAATAATAATAATAATAATAATAATAATAATAATAATAATAATAATAATAATAATAATAATAATAATAATAATAATAATAATAATAATAATAATAATAATAATAATAATAATAATAATAATAATAATAAAAATAATAATAATAATAATAATAATAATAATAATAATAATAATAATAATAATAATAATAAAAATAATAATAATAATAATAATAATAATAATAATAATAATAATAATAATAATAATAATAATAATAATAATAATAATAATAATAATAATAATAATAATAATAATAATAATAATAATAATAATAATAAGTAACTTTTCATTCTGATTTGATTGTTCCAACTAAGAAAAGTATCAAATTTTAGTTATTCGTTGTTAATGAAAAAGCGAAAATTACAGAATCATTTTAACGCTCATTATTATATTCATGTTATCATTTGATAAAGATAAATGTTTAAATGTTATTTCATACTAAAGCCAAATAAACTAAAATTAAATCAATGATTTTCTTCAAACCGGTAACGTAATCTTGTAATTTTGTAACTCTCTTACCCTTGTTGCCTTATCATCTGCTATAAGTTCATTTTAAATTTAGATTGGCAGTGATTCGCCATATCTGTATATATAATTTCAATTCATATTATTTTTAAAAACCAATAAAACTACAAAATAATATTCAAAATACTGATTCATTAGCTTCACCACACATAATAATAGTTTAAGACATAGGAATATCATACCCTTCTAAGCATTCAAATAGGCTAAGCAGTTTGCATCATTTTTTCCCCCAGTTACTGGCAGAAGAAAAACTTTACTCTATAAGGCGCTGGCTAATCGGGTTACGTAATTACTCTATTTATATGAGAAAATACATCTAAACTCATTAGTGAATAAATCGCTAGCACTTTCGTACTGAAATTCTATAACAACATAGTGGCTAAATCCACTTTCAGATGCCCACCCTGATAATGATGTTTTAATTATTTTTTCAAACCGAAATATACATAAAATATTTGACATTGAAATAATACGTTATGTAAAGGGTGTCATTTACTTGACAATATAAATATAGTTTTGAAGATATAGATAATAATATTTTTACAGTTCAATTTAAAGTTTGTCACTGAGCTGACGTTATGAAAAACTCAGTGGGTTTAAAATAAAATACAAAAATGAATGCAAATCAAGTTTTCGTTATGCTTCCATTTTCTTAAACAAATTTTTGATATGGCTACATAATTCTTTCCCATTGATATATATGTATCAACGTAAATTGAACTAACTATCGTCTTTTACACTGAATATAAATGCAAATTGTTTAGCAATTTATTTTACCAGATCATCTTCAAGAAACTTACCGTTTGGTGAAAAACACTACCTAAATGATAACACTGATTTTACATGGGGAATAAATTTGTTATCGAGCTTCAGCCAAAAATGTTAAAAGCACAATGAATTCTCCCCTGACAGTTTTTAGTTTATCATAATGGTCCTCCAAAATCTATGGTATAAATTTTTTAATCAATAATTATTAGTTGCAATTTGATAGAAAGTTGTTGCAAGTTTTCCCCATGGGTTGCCTCTTTTAAACATATTAAATATTGCATTACTCTTCTCAGATAGATTTAATTTCATCATTGTAAAGTAGAACTCAAAATATTATCATTGATATATATATATATATATATATATATATATATATATATATATATATATATATATATATATATATATATATATTTCTTTCTCCACTATACTATATATATATATATATATATATATATATATATATATATATATATATATATATATATATATATATATATCAGAGACAACCGTTCTACTCGTGCTCAGCACGAGTTAACTTATAGAAACTATCTATTTTTGCAAATTTCATAATGTTACGATAAAATTCTTTTATTTTTTGCGAAAGTTGGTCAAGTAAATGAAATTATTACATAATAAATATAAAAGATTATGCAAAATTAAAATGCAAAAGGTAAGAATAACCGCTATTAAATAACGCTTTTAACCCATTAAAAATGGCGGCAGTTCATGCCCAGATCGAATGGCGGAGATGGTATCTGTGAATTTAGAGTACAAAATTGTTTATAAATACCACAGTTTACTATGTAAATACTATGTTTATAAATAATATGTTTAAATACTATACATAATAAATAATAATTTTATAACAAAGAATATTTAATAAAACAAATAAAATAATAAAGAAATTACTAAAATACTTAAGAATAATAGAAGGAAAAGAGTGACTTTAAATATTATAGTTAATCATGGAATCAGCTATAGAAAACGTTTTAGATAAAGAAAACGTTTTAGAAGGAATAACTCAAGTATTTAATATATATATATATATATATATATATATATATATATATATAT
>JABUQX010083531.1:22500-30000 GCA_015478945.1 Trachelipus rathkii | reverse complement strand
CCATAAATCCTAAAAACAATTTATTCTTTCTCCTCCATCATTATCTCAATCATTTGTTTCAATTGTACAGATTTTGATCCACAACATCCTTACCACTTTCTAAAACGCACCTGTTCTTTCCCCAAATCAGTCTTTTCAGTTCATTCCAACGCATTCTTTCGACCAAAAATATACCAGCATATATCTTTCCCTACAACACTCAATAAACTAATTACCCTATAAATTACTTACACAGTTACCCTAATCCCCCTTACCCTTATATAAGGGTGACTATATGGCTCTCCTCCAATCCCTTCGGAAACTATTACCCTCCATTAAACGTTGTTATAACCAACTTCCCAAATCCAATCCATCACCATCTCGCTATATATATTATATATATATTATATATATATATATAAATATATAATATATATATATATATATATATAATATATATATATATATTATTAATATATATATATATATATATATATATATTATATATTATAAATTATATATTTGGTTTGTGCGGTGAATCTGAAGGAGAGTTTTGAGGGATTGGTTGAGAGATATTGACAGCGTAGTGTAAAAGGAAGGGTTTGAAAGTAAACGTAGATAAAGAGTAAGGTTTTGGTTGTTGGAGTGAGGACAGTTCCGACGGTGTGAAGTTATGCTAAATGGTGAGCAGCTGGAACAAGTGACTGAGTTTACAAATATTTAAGATATTTATGTTGGACGAAAAGGAACGGATGATGCCGAGTTCAGTAGGAAAGTGGGAAAAATTGCAGGAAGAGGTAGCTGGTTTGCAATTAATCTTGGTGAGATTTAAAGAGACTAAGTCTTGAGTGCACTATGGTCTTACGTGAGGGTATGTTGTTACCTGTGTTTAATGTATAGTAGTGAGACTATTGTCTGGAATAAGATCTTAGGGGTGTCTTAGGTGTGAGAAGAATTGATTTATTTTAAAAGAGAAATGAACGTCAAATTACAGAGCTTGGATTGCGTGGGAAAAAAAGGGATAAAATAAAAGTACGTTGAGATGGTTTTGTCCATGTGGAAAGGATGGATGATAGTCGGTGGTTAGGCGGATTGTATAGTGAGTGAGTGTTGTTGGGAAATTGGACTGGCTGAAAAGACCAAAGAAAAAGTGGATTGAGTTCAGCAGAAATACTTTTTTGAGGAGTGTTGATATTAGTTTGCCAATGGGCGAGAAGAAAAGTTGATTAATAGAAGGAATGGCAGTATTTTGTGAGGGTGTATGGTTGTGGCCCACCTGAGCCAAGTTATGAACTCCACATTGGCGAGATGTCATAGTGAGGGTTCATCGCGGTCCCGTGAAGCTCTAGGGTGGATTTTCTGACTTCGGCGAGTTACTAATAGGTATAAAGGGGAGGTATAGCTGGGCTTTCTTTTCGACTTGTGTCATTTTCTTCTACTACTTGTCTGTTTCTGGTGCATGTTAGGCACCTTACCCCCAGTCTTAAGGAAAAAAGGTAATTGATAATGATAATGATATTGATGATGATGATGATATTGATGATGATGATGATATTGATGATATTGATGATGATATCAATGATATTGATGATATTGATGATATTGATGATGATATTGATGATGATATTGATGATATTGATGATGATATGGATGATATTGATGATGATATTGATGATGATATTGATGATGATTGATGATGATATTGATGAGATATTGAATGATGATATTGATGATGATATGGATGATATTGATGAATGATATTGATGATGATATTGAGATTGATGATGATGTTGTTATTGATATTGATATTTGATATTGATATTGATGATGATGATTGTTGTTTGGATGATGATGATTGAATGAAAATTATTGTTTTACTCTCTAACTTTAGTAGCCACTGTCTCCTCTATCCTAAACTTTTTTTAAAAATTGTCAGAAGGGGGTGTTACAGGCAACTTTTAAGATCACCATTATGTACCGAAATCGTTACAGAGTATAAAATTTATAAAGGTTATATGTCAGGGCAACCTTGTAGAAATCCTGTTGTAAAAGCCGAAAGAATTGTTTCTTTCTTTATTTTTGTATAGTGTCAAGGTCACCGAGGTGCCGCTGTAACCAACGGCATGCCATGGGGATAGAGCCAGTTAGAAAATAGACCCGGGCGAGCTAACAGCTTTGCTCTCTCTCGGGATAATAATTTGTAAAGTTATCAAAGACACATTTAAAGAATAATTGATATTGTAGGAATAAATATTTCTTTTTGAACAATAGTTAAAACACTTAAATTGTGTTCTTGTAAAATAATCATTAGAAGTAATTAATAAAGAAATAACTAAAGAAGCGTTTCGCTATTCCAAAACTATTTTATTGTTTGCTATATCAAAGTGATCTCTTTAATAGGGCCAATTAATAATTATAAAGATCAGTCTTTGTTCATAGTTTTGGTGGACCCCAGTACAGTGACAAAAACCCCCCTTTCTGATCTAGGGGGGCGCATAACAAGAAAAAAAAAGTGGTGATTGTCAAAGTGAAAAGTGCCAATAAACAAATATAGTGCTAAGTGAAGTGACTCATATACTGAAAAAAAAAACAATTAAATAAGTCTTAGTGCGTTGGTACAAGAGCTCTCATAAACTTTATTACATAACGATTAGCGTGAAGAATCCCGTTATTTTAAAAGTCGCTAGTCTTGTAAAAAAGAGCTCCATTTTCAAATAATATCACCGGCAAAAAAAAAAAAAAAAATAAAAAAAAATAAAAAAAATAAAGAAACGGAAAATAATTTAACATGCCTAGCCATAAAAAAAGATCTCCCCGGTTTAAGACCGGGAGGGGTAGGGGAAAGTCAAGTACTACACCAAAAGCATCTGCAAAAACTTCGAACGTCTCCCCCTCTTCCCCCAAATCTCCAATTCGGAGAGAAGAAAATTCGAACTCCGATGGGGAAGGAAGTCAGGACCTTCATACCCCGCTACGAGCAAGATCTGTTACCCCCACAGTCTCCCCCTCGTTGGGGGGGACTCCAAAGACCAGTCTGCCTATTGGCGCTATTCCAAAGTTAGATTTGCGTAATATGATGACTTGGTTACACACTACGATTACCGTTTTCAAACTTAATGGAGTGGATGATCCAAAAGAACGCGTAAGAATATTGGCTTCCGTCCTTCCCCATGATATCGTAGCGACCATCAAATTTCCATTGGGGGGAGATTGCTTTCAAAAGTTAATTGCGTCGATAGAGGAAGCGTACGCCCCCAATCTTAGAAGTCAAATCAGTGAAATTTTCAAAAAAGGAAGAAAAAAAGAAGAGCTTCCTTCGGTTTACTTGGCAAGAGTTCGTGATGTTATGGGAAGAATAGGATTCGATCTGCTTGCTGAAAACAGTGCTCCTTTTGTTCATGAATTGTTTATTAATGAGCTTCCATCTCGCATACAAGAAAGTTTAATGACTCTGGCAGACGATAGCAGTCTTGAAAAAATTACAAAAGTAGCAGATAACTTATATAAGAACTTTTATAGGAATGACTACGAAACCCCACACGAGAGACGGGGGAGGGAATATTGGGGGGCCGTGAATCATCTTCAAGGAGAACCGTTCCCAACACATGAGAGAGGATCACATGAGGAGAGTCGAAATACAAACAACAACAACAACAACAAGATCCTCAGGTTTCAGAAGAGGCTAAAGTCAACAAAGAGTTCTTTCGGGAGATGAAAGGGCTTCTCAAGTCTCTCACCAAGGTCGCAGGACAGCTGAGTGAGGCCGCTGCCAAACCGACTCGTACAGAAGAACAACCATCATTTCAAAATAGAAGAAATGCTCCTAGAGAACGTAAACAAGGCAACACTGTAAATGCTGAGTTACTCGGCGAGTTATGTAAACCACACTCCAGATTCCTCCATAGAAGTTACACCTGCCATTCGGAATTTTGTCCTATGTATTCTTTGGTATTCCCGCCAAATGGAGAAAGTCAGCAAGTCCATGAGTCACATCCCCAAAGAAGGCAGGGAAACGCATCAGATCCCCCCTCGAACAGGAGTTAGGGGGGGAGGTGAATATTTTAGATGAAAATTATCGTATTTTTAATTATGGGGATTTTGCTGAAGTAAATAATTTGCATACGTCTAATAGTAGGTTTAATAATTATAATAATAATAAATATAATAATAGGTATGTTTGGTATTCTAATGGGAATAATAATAATAATAATAATAATAATAATAGTTAATTAATAATAATTAATAATAAAATTAATAATAATTAATAAGTAATAATAATAATAATAATAATAATTAATAATAATAATAATAATAATAATAATAATAATAATATTAAAATAATAATATAAAAATAGTAATAGTAATACTGTAGCTTTGAGTAATTTTAAGAGTATCGAGCGAAGTGCTCACTGGCATGTACAAGGAGTTCATCCTCCTTCCAATGAAGCTCTGAGTATCCCGAATATTGATGAGAGTATCGATGCAACCCATACGATACCCACGTTGGCCTCTACCGACGCCCAAGATATGTTAACGACGGATGCTCCCACAGGAGAAAGTCCGGTCATAAATAATATGTCTGTATTAAATAATGTAAGAGATTGTAAACTTTATACTATTATGGATAAAATATCAAAAAGAGTCTTCATTTTAGATTGTGGTAGTGAGATCAATTTACTCCCTATGGAAGGAGAAAATAATATATCGATTATTGGTCAAATTAAAGCAGCCAATGATACCGTAATTGACGTATACTCACGCGAAATTGTTACAATTGATTTTGGTTTAAAGAGAACTTATGATGTAGAATTTTTAACAACTAAATTGCCAATTTGCATATTAGGAATGCCGTTTTTAAAAAAATTTTCGTTTAATATTAATTTTGAGACAGACAGGTTAACAGATACTCAGAGCAAGGAATGTATAAATTTGTGTAATAAAACAATTTGTAGAGATAAGGCTTTTATTCATACTCTCTCTCAATTTTCTTCTTCTGTAGATCATAATGAACTTTTTAGTGATATACCTATAGTTAATAATCTGGTATTTGAATTTAAACATTTATTTATAAATGCATATTTACCGGAAAATTTTAAGGTTCGGGAAGAGCAGCTTAAAGCTTGGGATGATTTGTTCAGAGAATTTGGGGGAGGGGGGAACGCCGGGGTCGAAATCTTTAAGGAAGAGAAAGGGGGGGGGATTACTTGTTGCTTTACGTGGGGGAGAGGAGACGAGCATTCCAACTGCTATCTTGAAGGAATTAGCGTCACTTTTTCCTTATAAAACTAATATAAGCGGAGTTCCAATAAAACTTAAACCTCGTCGTATTCCTCACAAATTATTCGAACAAACAAAGAGGGAGCTATTAAATTTAGTAAAAGCGAAAGTTTTAAAGAGGGCACCATCGCAATGGAGTTTTCCGATCAGCGTGTTGGAAAAAAGTGGGGGAGGGGTTCGAATCGTGTGTGATTTTAGGAAACTTAATTCCGTGGCGAAAAATGATGTATTTGCTATGCCGAATATAAATGATATATTTAGTGGGCTTCATGGGACAAAGGTATTAAGTAAACTTGACGTCACAAACGCGTACTATCTCCTGCCTTTGGCAGAAGCCGATCAACATTATTTTACTATTAGTACAATGATCGGCAATTTTTCTTTTAGACAATTACCGATGGGATTTAAAAATTCGAGCTCATGTTTCATGAGATTTTTAACTATATTACTTCAAGGCATTCCCGGTGTACACGTGTATTTAGACGATATTTTGATAGGGACCAAAGATTTATCAGACCACGTGGGGGTACTTAAACAAGTATTGGAGAGATTAAATTATTTTAAAATTTGTTTAAATAAAAAAAAATGCGAATTTGGGGTAAAAAGATTAAGTTATTTGGGTTTTGACTTGACGGAAGAAGGGCTGGCGCCATTATCTGAAAAAGTTAAGGAAATAATTAATGTTCCTCGACCGTTAACCATAAAAGAAGTGCGTTCGTTTGTTGGCAGAATTTCATTTTATCGCCAAAATATACCGTGTTTTACAAATCTAACTCTGCCTTTGTATAGTTATTTAAAGGGAAAAAATAGCTCTAATAAAAAAATCACGTGGTCGCCTGAGGCTGAGAAGTCTTTTGTAGATATAAAGCAAGCGATTCGTCACGCCTCACGACTCAGGTTCCCAGCAGTCGATGCGCCTCTCAAAGTGTACATTTATGCAAATAATAAAGCTTTTAATACGGTAATTATGTCTGACGATGAGAATGGGACTCCTTTTGCTTTTTATAGTGGGTCTTTTAATATCACAGAAAAACGCTATTTGCCAGTAAATAAGCTTTTATTGGGGTTAACGAAATTATTCAAGAAATATGGTTCAATTTTAGCGGGAAAGCCTGTACGCATCTGTACGTGCTCTCGTGCGTTTGTATATAAAATAAATCATGCTAATGATGTACAAAATTATAATGCTAGGGAATTGAGGGAACTTGCTATTTTGAGTACTTTTAATATCACGATGGAGTTAATTACCGAAAATCAAAATGCGTTATTAAAATATTTACTTGCGAATAATATTGCCCAAGATGAGGTAGGAGACGATGCAGGTTCAAATAGTGCAGTCTGTGACTCCGCCCACCGATTCATGACGGCCAATGAGCAATCGGCTGAGAATACTATAGCGTCTGACGTAGGTGCTATTAACTTGGTAATGAATGAAAGCGCACCGATGGATCTGTCTATTCGAAGTGAAAACAGCAGTCATGCTGAGGCCGCCATATTGGAAATTGCAAAAATAAATTTAGTAACCACGTTTGATAAAAATGCAAAAATATTATTCTCGCATTTCAAACGAGATTTGGACTTTGAAGAAATTAGACAGCACCAACAGTCAGATAAATACCTTAGTGATCTGATGGCGAAGAGAGAGAAAACAACCTTGAAGTTAATAAGGCAGAAATTCTTTTATAACAAAAAGGAGATAGAATTAGTGGTCGATGTCTCTTTAAACTATTCGCGCGTTTTTGTGCCGGAAAAGAGTGTGCAGAACGTAATCAGCGACTACCACAATAAAGGACATTTGGGTGTGAATAAAACCCTCCTTAGCATAAAAAATGAATTTGTGTTCCAGCATATGCATAAGAAGATAAAACAGTTTATCCGCACGTGCTCAGCATGTCAAAAAAATAAAACGGTACCAGGTATAAGTCCTGATTACGGTGTTTTTAAAGAAGTAACGAAGAAGTTTGAAGCCGTTCATGTTGACATCCTTAAGTTACCTAATGCGAGAGGATACAAATACCTACTTACCTTAATTGACCGCTACAGTAAGTACTTGTTCGCTGTGCCTCTTAAAGAAATAAATTCGGGAGAAATATTGAATGCGTTCATTCACGAGCTATTTCCGTTCTGTGGAATTCCTCAGGTAATTATTTCGGATTTAGGTGCGAATTTCACTAGTCGCATGTTCGAGGAAGTCTGCAGGGCCGTGGGAATGGAGCACCGGACTACGTGTAGCTCAAATCCTAG
>JABUQX010083531.1:7500-10000 GCA_015478945.1 Trachelipus rathkii | reverse complement strand
TATGTATAATATTATATTTTATAAATATTATATATATTATATTATATTAGATTATATTATATATATTTTATTAGATTAAAATATTATTATAAGGCCTATAAGGGTACAACCCATAATTATTTTAGTCTTAGGGGTACGCGATCAAAAAAAGTTGAGACCGCTTCTCTAGAAAGTGGTCTCCAAGTGGGGTACTCGACCCCAAGGGGTAAGCAAAGTGATACTGCGGGGTACTAGAAAGAAAATAAATAATAAATATATATTTGATTTTTTTACTACAGGTTAATACACACACACACAACACACACACCACACACACACACACACACACACACACACACACCACACACACACACACACAAACAAACACACACACACATATATATATATATATAATATAGTATATATAATATATAATTAATAATTAAAAATAAATATATAATAGTATATAGATATATATATATAAAATATATATATAGATATAATATATATATATTATATATATATAATATATATATGTATATATATATATATATATATTATATATAATATATATATATATATATATATATATATATATATATATATATATATATACTATAATATATATATATATATATATATATATATATATATATATTTAGGATATATTATATATATATATTATTTATATTATATATATATAATAATTAAAATATATATATACTATATATTAATATATATATATATATATATTATATATAATCACAACACCTTTTCCCCAAGACCTGGGGGTAAAGGTGCGCAACGTTGCACCGGAAACAGAAAATTAGTAGAAATAAGACCACAAGTCGAAAAAAGCCAAGGCGCTTACCGCCCCATTTTTACCTATTAGTAAGAACTTGTCGCAGTCAGAAAATCGTACAATAGCAGCTTCAGGGACCGCGTATAGGACCCTCACTATGACATCTTGTCAGTTGTGGGGTCAATCCCTTTGGCCTTGGTGGGCACAACCATACCCACTCTCAAAACCTCAGCGATTCACCTATTATGCACCTTTTTCTCGCCTCTGCCAAACTCACATTTCTCTCCTCCAGGCATTCCTTTACTGTCTCAATCCACTTTTTCTCTGATTGGTCTCCCCAGCCGGTCGATTCCCAAGACCACTCGCCACTATACATCCGCCTTAAACCAACGGATATCATCAATCCTTTCCACCATTGACCAAAACCATCTCAAACGTACTTTCATTTTTCATTCCAGAACCATAGTCTCACTATTATACATTAAACACAGGTAACAAACATACCCTCATGTAAGACCATAGCGCACTCAAGACTTAAGTCCCTTTACATCCCCAACGATTTAATTGCACCAGTCACCTTCCTGCCATTTCACCAACTTCTACTACACTCTGCGCATTCATTCGTCCCTTTCATCTTAACATATAAATAGTTAAACTCAGACACTTGTTCCAGCTACTCACCAACTAACATAACTTCACCACCGGCAGACTGTCCTTACTCTCATCCATAAACTTAATTATCTACGGGTTACTTTCAAAACCCCTCCATTTACCACACCTCCAAATCTCTCTACCAATCCTCTCAATCTCTCTTCACATTCACCGCACAAGAACCAAATCATGCAGCATATAATAGGTAGGGCCACCCTCCATCTCTTCCATTCTCTATCATTCTAACACCATCTTCGGCCACCCCACCTCGAATCTTTCCTAACCCCTCCCATATACAAAGTTGAAAACCAAGGAGACATAACACATCCCTGCCTCACTCCGCCATTAATATTAAACCAAATCACTTTCGACGTCATTTATTCTTACAACGCTTCCACTATCCTTATACATACAATGTATTCCATTCAGAAGCCTATCACCAACCCTATATATCACTAACACCTGCCATTGAACTTCCCTATTAATAGCGACCATACACCTGCAGCAAATCCATTAAATTAAATACAATTATTTCTTCGGTCTCCTTATTTTCTCAATCATTTGTTTCAATGTAAAGATTTGATCCACACATCCTCTCATTACCCTATTTGAACCTGTCTTCACAAATCAGTCCTCAGTCACTCGGACTCACTCTTTTCGACCAAAATACCATGATATATCTTCCTTACAACACTCGATAAACTAATTCCCTATAATTCCTACAGTAGATCCTTATCTCCCTTTTACCCTGATAAGAGCCACTATACTGTTTTCTCCATTCCTTCGGAACTAGAACTCCATAAACGCTTACACAACTTCCAAATACAATTCAATCACCATCTCGCCTCCGGTCTTGATCATTTCACCAGTAATTTCAACTAAACCTACAATTTATCATTATTCAACGTTATCAAGATACAAATTACCTCCTCCCTTACAAATATATAATATATATAATATAATATATATATATATATATTATATATATATATATTAATATATAGATAATATATATAGTATATATATATGATATATATATACTATATATTTATATATATATATATATAG
>JABUQX010083530.1:22500-26245 GCA_015478945.1 Trachelipus rathkii | reverse complement strand
GAGGGCATTTATTCTTTAATACAGAGTTAGAGGTCTGCGTAATTTATTGAAAAACCTGGAATTAAATTTCTGAAGTAGTTATAGAAACCCCAGCAACGCTCGTACTTTTCATTGGACTTCTGAGGAATTTGAAACCTTTAAAGCTTCTAGTTTTGACTGGATCCGGAAATGATAAACCTTTTCACTATTTGGAGCCTAAGAAGTGACAATGCCTCTTAAAAGAAAGAAAACATTTCTCAAGCTTTAACTTTTAAGGTGGCTATTTTCAAGCTTAAAGACCCTTGGAGAGGTTGTGAATAATGTGTAGGGATATCCTTACTGAAAATTAGTATGTCATCTATGAACAAAAGACAAACAACACCTAGCAAACCTGACAAAGCCATTTCCATTGTCCTAGAGAAGACAGAGGGAGAATTTGTCGTTCCTTGGGGCATCCTTAAATACTCATAGTGCCCTCTAGTAGTAGAGAAGGCAGTTAGGTGTCTAGAATCTTCAGAAACGCTAAGATGTGAAAACCCACTAAGGAGGTCCAAACAACTGAAGATGCGCGCGCTGCCTATGAGCGACAAGCTTTCTGCAATGCTCGGCAGGGGAAAGCGATCTGGTATGGTGAAAGAATTAAGTTTCCTATAGTCCACCACTACTCTCATTTTTCCGCCTGTCTTTTTCGGTATAAGAAGAAGTGGGGACGAACAGCAGAAACACTGGATAATATATCCTTCTCTAAACTATCTTCAACCCATTCATCAATGATTTCCATGTATTTGTGCGGCAATCTATAGGGCCTAGTATACACATATGGAGGACTACCTTCTATAAGCTTAATGGAAAATTTATTCAATTTACAAAGTCCAACAGGATCATCGGCCAGAGCAATTGAATCTCTATTCTTCACTAAAAAGGTCAACATCTCTTCTAATTGAGATGTATTGTTCAATACATATTTATTAGAATCTTTACTAGATTCTGAAAGCAATATTTCACGGTAAACTTCTCTAATCTGAGAGTCAGAAAGATTTTTGGAAGTAGTAACTGCATTTATAAAATCATTATCTGCAGAGGCTTCATTTTGCTTGTAAAGTAATGGAGAAGCTGTTGTAAGATAAGTGTGATTATCAAAGTTAATAGTATCAGCACTTAAATTTACTAATTCCAAATATATTTTACCCGTCAGTGCATGTAGACAACGTATTACCATAGAAGAGTGTACCTGAATTTAAGAAATTATTTTTACTTTCAGTGATGAGAGCTATGTTCTCCGGAGGAGAAGCATGGATATCAGACTCAACTTTGACCGGAAGAATGTACCTAGAATAGGGCAAAATCCGAACAGCTGAAGAAGAGTACACTTTATATGATAGATCATCATCTATCTCAACATTTGGTACTTCTGAAATGTCATTTGAATACATTCCAGGAATTCTACATTGTAAATTTGCTTTAAAAAGAGGATTTGAACGTATTGATTCACTCTGAAGAGTGTGTTGAGGCATAGGTAGCTCAAAAGATGAATTTAAAAGAGATTTTGGCAACTGATCACAATCTGTACTTTTGCCATTTTGTCTCAATATGCCTCTATTTGAGTCCTGTAATGATCCTATGGCCGTGGGACGTCCATAAAACGAATCAGGATGATAAAAAGGATCGGAGTTAGAATCTACACTAAAGATTTTTCTTTCACAATCAACTTTATTAGTACCCAGGAACGGTACTGAGGGCATGTAATGTCCTAAATTTGAATTATTTTGAAAATTATAATGTTCTATTCTGGACATTCAAATTATTTAAATTGTCCCGATAATTAACTCTATTTGTATCTTGAAAAGGTACATTAGACATGTAATGTCCATAATTAGAGTTTTCGTGAGGAAAATTAAACTGATCAAAATCTTCACTTATGACATGTTTAGAAAAACGGACTTTCTTCTCTCTATTATTTGAAGTTGAAGAAGGTAAGTTTATAAGATCGATTCATATGATTATTTTCATAATTATACAACTGATCAGAATTTGTACCTTTGGCATCTCCATTTATTTTTGCCAATATTGCCTTATGGGAACCATTTGAAGGCATTTGAGGTACTGCAGAAGCTCTGGGAACTGAATATAAGGATGAATATCAAAAACTCTCGTCAGCGTAGCAGTTTTCTGATACGCTTAGCTCTTTTTATAACTGGAGTGAGCTCCAGATGGGGCAGTATAACCAGAAAAATTGTGTGAAACACGTAGAATCTTGATGAACCCTTTTCCCTGTTGAGTGCTGTTGTTTCTTACAGTTGTTTCTAATAACTTTCTTTGTTTCTAAAATAAACTTCTTCTGAGTTAACCCGTTTATTCGGACTTATTAATCCACTCATCGAGAGAGAGGACTATTAATTAATTTCACGAATTCTTCTGTACGCGTCGCGCTGAATTATTATCGCGGTAACGTTAAATAACGAACGAGAATTGCTTAAGATCCCTTAGGGAAGTCGTGAACCTAAGACTTCGGCGCCAGGCGACCTTTCTCGTAGAGAAAGATTCCCTGTATTTTTAAAATTGCTTAAACCACTGTCTAAGTCTTCGGCACGTGTATCTTGCAAAGATGCACTAGAAACTTCTGCAGAGGAAGATCCTAGAAAAAGATCCCCCCTGGGTGTAATATTAGAGCCTCCTCGAAGAGGTGCTCCTGAGTTTCCAACAGCGTGAAGCCTTGAAAAGGTCCTTCTGTTTGGAAATGTGTGTTTGTCTCCTCGTAGAGAATTCCAGAAAGTTTCTTGTAAATTAACCCTATCTAATAGGAAGGTTTTAAAAGAATCCCTACCATAAGTCCCAATAATCCCTTGATCAGGGGGATTAAAGGCACCCAGAGGACGGGGTTCTTTCAAAGATCTACCATTTTTCTTAATTCTAAAATCATTTTGACTATTGCATGTTTGGTAAAATGTCCATGTGAAACTATATGTAGGATTGTATTTCGTGGAAAAGCTGCCTTCAATGTAATTGAAAGGGTTTTGTTTATCCGAACGTTTCGAATAAGAACGTATAGCACTTATGACTAACGGTATATCACGCACTTTCCTTCCAGAGTCATTACACACATGCACTATATCATGCTTAGCATTTATTAAAATAGGCAACTCTTTTAATACATCTGTTCCAATCAATACATCTTGAGAAAACGTGGTAGAGTCGTCTACTATATAAAAGCGTGCAAAATAAAATTTCCCATTTAAGATTATATATAGTTCAGTAAGGCCATAAACTTTCAATTTTTGGCCCGATATAGATCTTAAATCTAAGTCCACAGGGAGTACAACCGGCCTATCTTCCCTTTTTGGAGAAGCCATGCATAGTTTCTTGTAAAAGGAGCGCCTAATAATACTTCTACATGCTCCTGAGTCGATCATCGCCTCAGTATCACATACATAAGCATTATTAGTGGTTAATTGCAAAGGTAAGCTATATACTATTCCCTTCTTCCTAGGAGAATGGAGAAAATATTAGAAGAGTTAGGGACAGAAAGGATCATCGTCTACAATAGAGCAGAGATTTCGTAGGGAAATAGGTGAGTAGAAGGGAACGAAGTCTTCCTGACAGGAACTCCTTGAAAGTTTATTTTCGATCAGATATCGAGTCGGAGAATATCCAAACTACTGGTAAAAAGGGGGTCCTCAGGGAACAAAAAAAAAAAAGAGGACTTCCTCGATTCTGTTATCATATATGAGGTAAATATTGACAGATTATAATTCTGAATGGAACATAG
>JABUQX010083530.1:12500-15000 GCA_015478945.1 Trachelipus rathkii | reverse complement strand
AAAATAATGCGTTTCAGAACCAGTCAAAGAAAAAAACTTAAAAATAAATTAAATAAATAATCAATAAATAAATAAAATTTTCTTATTCTTTTTATGCTTATAACTTACAAATTTACGTTTTTACATAACCTAAAGCAGTAAATCACTAAATCAGTAAATCAAACTACTCTCCTCAGACCTTCTGTGATCTATTGATCTATTGATCTATTGATCCATTGATCTATTGATCTATGATTCAGTCAATTTTATACTAAAATTTGTCATGTTTACATACCCTAAAGCAGTAAATCCAGTAAATCAGTACAATCAAACCGCCAACAACCACCCTCCTATCCATCCTTGATCGTATTGAATCTATTGATCTATGATTAGAGTCACATTTCGAGTATAATTTTGGATAAACATAGCATAAAATCAAGTTCTTTATACACTAATCAACGAGTATATTTCTAACGTAACAAGTTTTCACACTAATCTAACGCTAACATAGTATAACCTGAACTAAAAATATAAAGTACAACGACAAACCTAACATAACTTAAGCACGAATAAACTGCTAACGTTAACGAAGTTCCAAACTTAGCAACAGTAAAATAACTAATATAGCATACAAAAACGTAACCTACTCACACTTTTTCATGCATATCTTTACATATCAATGTTAATTTTACATTAACATAGTAACATTCATCAAAGATTTATCAAATCCTAACCTAACTATTGGAATGAACTAAGAATAAATGACACACACACACACAGACACACGAATAAACTGCTAACATTATCAAAGTTCCATACTTAACAACAGTAAATAACTAACATTACATTCAAAACGTAACCTATTCACGCTTTGTCAATCATATCTCTAACATATTAACTAAGAATAAATGACACACACATACATACGCACACACACACACACACACACACACACACACACACCGAATAAAACTGATAACATTATCAAAGTTCCATACTTAACAAAAGTAAAGTAACTAACATTACATACAAAACGTAACCTATTCACACTTTTTCAAGCATATCTCTAACATACCAACAAAGAATAAATGCCAAACGCACGAACACACACACACACACACACACACACACATGAATAAACTGATAACATTAACAAAGTTTCATACTTAACAACAGTAAGTAACTAACATAATATCAAAAACGTAACCTATTTACACTTTTTCAAGCATCTCTAACATACCAACTAAGAATAAATGCCAAACGCACGAACAGACACACACACACGCACACACACACATATACATACACATGAATTAAAACTGCTAACATTACAAAGCTTCCAATACTTCAGCAACAGTAAGTAACTAACGTTACATTACAAAACTTAACGTACTCACACTTTTTTAAGCATATCTTTAACATATTCAATTTAATTTACATATAACCTAGTATATTAACAAAGATTTATCGATCCGAACCTAACTATGTAACGAAAAACTAAGAATGAAATGGCACACACGCACACACACACACACATACACACACACACGAATAAACTGATAACATTATCAAAGTTTCATACTTAACAACAGTAAGTAACTAATATACATACAAAACGTAACCTATTCACACTTTGTTCAAGCATATCTCTAACATACCACAAAGTATACTCCACTAATGCCAAAATACGCACAGGAACACCCACACACACCACACACGCACACACACACACACCACACACACAAACACACACACACACACACACACACACACACACACACACCACATACATACACATGAATAAAACTCTAAACATATCAAAAGTTCCATACTTAGCAACAGTAAGTAACTAACATTACATACAAAACTTAACATATTCACACTTTTTTAATAATATCTGTAACATATCAATGTTAATTTTACATTAACCCCTTCGTTCACCTTGTCCAATATATTGGACAAATTTTAAAATGGAATTAATATACCTAATCATTTCAATTTTTTATTATTTTCGTCACATTGTCCTCCTTATTGGTCACGTAGAAATAGTATATGAACAAGCTATTTGGAAATTTTGATATAGTGAATCAACAGTAACTCAAAGGGAAGGACGCGCCAACTTTCAGCTGTGCAAGATGTGGGTTACTCTAACTTTTATTGCTATAAAATTAAGAAATCTTTATTGTGTGGACTATGTTGTTGTTTATTATTTAGTTTAGATGTAATTCCTTGCTCCAATGTATTTTAAACATAAAAATTATTTTTTATTAACCTTTAGGGTAACTTTATTTAATTGTGTCCAATAAATTGGACGCCATGATCTAAATTGTTTCCAATTGCAGTGATATTTTTGTTTTCCAGAATAAAAACGTTTATATAACACATTGCGCAGATTTTCTGACTTCAGATATGAAAATATACATACACCCTCACCCTCACACACACATACACACATACACACATAGACACACACACACACACACACACACCACACACACACACACACACATATATATAAAAC
>JABUQX010083530.1:0-5000 GCA_015478945.1 Trachelipus rathkii | reverse complement strand
AATCCAACCGTCACCAAAGTTACTGTCCAAGCAAATTATCAAAGGACTGCATCAAAATTCTACCATACAAGTTTTATACCCAAAAATTCTTTATCAAGAGTTTGTATCCAAAAGTTACTAACCAGATTTTCTTGCATACATTTTCAAAAGTTTCTATTAGAAGATTATTTTACATACATTTTCAGACAAAAGTTTCTAGGTTTACTCTACACTTTCATGTACAGTACATTATCAAGCAGAGGTTTCTAGGTTTATTAGATTTTTATATACATTATCAAGCAGAGGTTTCTAGGTTTATTAGATTTTTATATACATTATCAAGCAGAAGTTTCAAGGCATATTCAAAATTTATTTACATTTTCAAACAGAAGGTTCCAATCTAACTTGGTTTTAAAAACATTTCAAACAAAAGGTTCCAATCTAACTTGGTTTTAAAAACATTTCAAACAGAAGGTTCCAAGCTAACTTGGTTTAACAAAAGGTTCTAGCAGACTCAGGATTTTATCCCGAAGAAATATTTCAATAACCTGGTTTGATAATTAGTTGGTTTGCACTCCTACAATCTCTCCCCCCTTTAAATTAACCCTTACATAAAAAATATTTTATTATTTCTTTATGAAGCAGAAAATAAATAGCGATAACAAAAACATACCTCAAAATCACGGAAACTCACTCTAACCAATGACAAGTTGTTTTGCTTACATTCAGTCACATTTTCTTTATTTTAAAAATCACATTAATAATTTCAACGGTAAACTTTCTTCTTTCGAGTTGGCAGTTTTATCACCTGGCCATTCTGTATACGTTCTGTCAAATCGGCATCAAACGATTCTTCTTTCAAAATTGGCATTTTGTGAGTCTCCGGATTTCGAGTACAAGTCAGGATATTACAACCTTTAAAACATATATAAAACAGGGACGTAAACATAGGGTAGGCAGGGTAGGTAGCTCCTACCCATGGGCATATGCAGGGGGGCAGGGGGGCACTTGCCCCCTAAATCTTGGCGATATAAAAAACTAAACCTTATATGTTTGCCAGACGAGGTTTTTAAGGGTTTATTAGTAGAAAACTGAAAAAGATACAGCAATCGATGGATAATGAGGTAGTAATTACTAATTACTAACGTATTATAAACTTACACTTTTCTAAAGAGTTTTAATGTGTTTTCATTTTCATATTGGCTTGAAGTCGACCAGCTGTGTATTTTTATACACCTAGCTTCTTCAGACAGTATTCTCCGCTGAACTCTCAGTATGTCGATAGCATTTGGCGGCTGATAAACTGCTAAATATATATATATATATATATATATATATAATAATATATATATATATATATATATATATATATATATATATATATATATATATATATATATATATATATATATCACCTAACCTAGCTCCTCTCAACCGAAAACTCGCCTACGCCCATGTTTCCAAATCCAATATTTTTAGTCTTTACTAATAGTTGGGTAAAAGTTAACCAAATTGTTACAATTTATATGAAAGTGAGAAAATATTGATTTACTAAATAAATTTAAAGGAAACGATCACCTTTAAGATAGGAATTATACAATTAAATTCATTTGAAATTTTCCTTCCTACTCTGTTCTTAAGAGTAAAATTTTAAGCTACGGACGTAAATACATCTTATTTTTCATGCAATATTTATATTAGGCTTGGCCAGTCATCCTACCTTGCTGTACACTCTAAAAGATACGAAAATCTACCAAGTATTGATACATTACCACTCCCGAACTTATCAATAAATTTGAAAATATGAAAGACTCTCTCTCTCTCCTCTTCTCTCTCTCTCTCTCTCTCTCTCTATTTATATATATATATATATATATAAGGTTACAAATATATATATATATATATATATATATATATATATATATATATATATATATATAATGTTTCTTTAATTGCCAAAAGCATGGCAATAGCAGTTTTTAGTTTGAAATCCTTGTATCCTGTAAAGTGTTTAGTTAATAAATATTAAATTTTTATAATATTACTTAAGTGATATTTACTTTTATATAAATAAAATAGTGCATAATGAAAGTAAGTGTAGATTTTATATTGAAAAATAGCTTTAAAAACTTATCTAAGGAACAACAACTTAATTTTAAAAAATCGGGTAGACTTACATTTCTTAATTTCCAAATAACTTCCAAAGTCAATAATGTTCTGCGAAGTTTTCCTATTTATTGGTTTAAAAAAATGAATTGGCTTACGGGTTTTCTGATAAGACATAAACTTTATTGTTGGCCATGCTTATTATTTAGCAATTCATGTGGGAACGATGTGTGGGGCAAAGTGGGTTATTTTGATTTAAAAAACTTTGGTAAAGTATGCAAGAAACACAAATCCTCAAAGAATCATTTGGAATGTATTTTAAAATTAAGTATATTTGGTAAATATAACATAGATCAGGCTTTGAGTCAATCTCATATATTACACATAAAGAAACATAATGAAGAAGTCGCCAAAAATCGCCATGTAGGAAAGAGACTAATTGATTCCGTTATTTTTCTTGCTGAGCAAGAGCTACCTTTCAGAGGACATGATGAAAGTTCGTCTTCTTTGAATAAAGGCAACTACATTGAACTTCTTTTACTACTACAGAAATATGATAGTCGATTTAAGGAATTTGTTCTTCGTTCAAAATCTTTTCAAGGAACTTCACCATGGATTCAAAACTACCTAATTTCATGCGTGAGTAAAGTTCTAGATGACCACATTAGAGAAGAAATTAATGAAGCCTTTTTCTTTTCCATTCAAGTGGATGAAACGATGGATATATCAGTAACAGAGAACCTTTCTGTAATTATTCGTTGGTTTTTTCCCGGTATCAGAAAATAGAGGGGCAGAATTTATAGCAAAAGCGGTAAATGAGATTCTTGACAGTTTTAAAAATGCATCAAAATTAATTGGTTAGACCTACGATGGAGCCTCAGTTATGGCAGGCGATATTTCGAGAGTTAAAACCAGAATAAAAGCAAAGTATCCATTGGCCTTTTTCACTCATTGTTATGCTCACAGACTACATTTGATTTTATAAAATGAACAAAACTACTTGAGGTAAAGCACTTTTTTGCTAATCTAAATTGTTTTCATTCCTCTTTTAGCAAGTCTCCCAAACGAATGGCGTTACTGCAAGAAACCTATCAGAAATCAAAATCAAAAGGGAATTTTAAAAAGCCAATTGCACCTTCAGACACTCGTTGGAATTTTAAAGAACGTGCTGTTAGTGTCATTAAAGAATCTTATGAAATGCTCATAGAAGTTTTCGATGTCATTCTCGAAGAATGGCATAATGATTATGATGCAATTACATTGGCAATGGGTTTAAAATATACTCTTTTAGAATTTTTTTTACTGCATATATATAATCGTTTTTTTGATATATGTGAATTTTTATTTAGCATTCTTCAAACAAAAACTGTAAATATATCTACAGCCAATAAAAGCGTAAAGGAAGTGACCCTTAAATTATCACACATAAGATCAGAAGAAGCTTTCGATAATGTTTACGGAGAAGTCGTTAAAATGTGTGGCCATTCAAAAAATAAGAGATCTAAAGACAGAAGTGAATGGAAAGCTTTATTTTATAATATTTTAGATCATGTAATTGTTCAGTTAGAAAACAGATTTTCTGATGTTGCGAAATTAAATTTCTTTGCTCTTATTGATAAAGAAAAATTTGCTATTTATAGAAATCAATTTCCAACTGATCTCTTGAATACATTACTGGAAGGTTATCCAATATTCGAAAGAGAAAAATTGAGCAATGAATTAAAGATTCTTTGGAACCGTGATGAGCTTAATGTAAACCAGAACATGATACTTAAAAAATAAAGGAACTTGATCTATGTGATGCATTTGATCAAGTGTTCCGGTTGGGAACGTTGATGGCAACTCTATCTGTAACATCCAGTAGTGCAGAAAGATTCTTCTCATGTTTAAAACGGATAAAATCATATTTGAGAAATAGAATGAGTAGTGAAAGGTTAAATGATTTAGCTAGAATGTCAATTGAAAAAGAACTATTGGTTTCTCTCTGTGAAAACGAAGTAATATATGATAAAACTATTAAGTTTTGTTCAAAATATAAAAAAATTAAATCTTCACACAAATAAATAGTACGGATTACAACTATTAAAGTACGTTTTCATGAGATTTTATTATTTCCATTATGATATATATATATTATATATATGTTACATACATACATACATATTACATATATATATATATAGATATATATATATATATTATTATATTATATATATATATATATATATTATTATTATTATTATTATACTGTATATATAATATATATATATATATATTATATATATTTATATATATTATTACATATTATTATTATTATATATATATTATTGTTATTATATATTATTATTATTATATATTATTATTATTATTATTATATATTATTAATATATATAGAGTTATTATATATTATTAGCATATATACATATACATATATATATATATATAGAGTTATATATATATATATTATTATTATATTATTATATATACATATATATATATATATATATATATATATATATAAAGTAGTATCCAACAGGATTTGGAACTAAGGCTCAGAAGTGACGTCATAGACCGAGCCAGCGGGCTCAGCTGGTTTAGCACTTCGTTATACACGTCCTAGTATACGGAATATACCCGATGTTTGTAAGTAAGCTCACCCCTGCTTTTAAGGTATAAGGGAACGACTCTCGTGGCTTATAACGGAATCGAGGTATTCTGTCATGGTTTAGTACCCTGCCCCCTTTTCTAATGCTTTTAGCATGACATATAATACTCTACGGAAGACACTCAAGCTTGGTAGATAGTATGTTTTGAGGTATAAATTGATGTGAGCCCATAGCGGCGCACGAAAAATGTGAAAGAAAGCCACGACAAATGCGAAACGGCTAAACACCCAACGAACCGAACAAGTACCG
>JABUQX010083529.1:22500-25584 GCA_015478945.1 Trachelipus rathkii | reverse complement strand
GCGGATGATTTGGTTTGTGTGGCGAATCTGAAGAAGGTTTGAGAGATTGGTTAGAGAGAGATGCAGGATATGTAAAAAGGAGGGGTTTGTTTGAAAGTTAAACGTTAGATAAGAGATAAGGTGATGGTTGCTGAGTGAGGACAGTCCTCGTGTGAAGTTATGTTAGATGTGAGCAGCTGGAACAGTGTCTGAGTTTAAATATTTTAGGGTATTGTGTTGGAATGAGAAGGGAACGGATGACGGCAGAGTGTAGTTAGGAAAGTTGTTGAATGCGGAGGTTGCTGGTGCAATTTAAATTCGTTGGTGAATGTAAGGGACTAAGTCTTGAGTGCAGTCTAGAGTCTTACATGAGGTTATGTTGTTACCTGTGTATTGTATAGTAGTGAGACTATGGTCTTGGAATAAGAAGTATAGATTCTAAGTTCAATGTGTTCAGATGGACAATCTTTAGGGGCATGTAGAGTTGTAGAAAAGAATTCACACAATTTAAGTGCCAAGGGGACCCAAAAACAATGAAACTAAGCTCACTAGAGACCTGAGTCAGACCTGTGATAAGAACCAGACAAGCCCACGATAACACTCCGACACCCCACCCACGCGAAATATAATGAACAGTCATAAGTTACTGAGATTGTTTACGGTCCTGTTCGCGAACAACGGACCACACATGAATATAGCCGGTTGGTTAAAGCGGATTGTATAGTGGAGAGTGTGTTGGGAACCGACCGGCTGGGAGACCTGAAAGAAGTGGATTGAGTCGGTGAACAAATGTCTGAAGGAGAGAAATGTGAGTTTGGCAGAGGCGAGAATTAAAAGGTGCATGATAGGAGAGAATGGCGGGGGTTTTTGTATGGGGCATGGTTGTGCCCACCTGGCCAGGGGATGACCCTTACATTGACGATTTACCATAGTGAGGGTCCCGTCGCAAAGGTCATGATGCTCCTAGGGTGGATTTTCTGTCGGTGACGAGCTCTCACTAATTCAATGTACAGAGGCGGACGTAAGGCTGGGGCCTTTCTTTTCGACGTTTTTGTCATTGTTCCTCCTACTGCTTTTTCTTTTTTCCGAATGCTTGTCCAGCACCTTGACCCAATCTTGGGGCCAAAAGGAAGGGTAGAAGAAGAAAGAAGAATATATATATATATAAATATATATATATAATAATAATTATATAATATATTACTATATATTATATATATAATATATATATAATATAATATATATAATATTATATACTATAATATATATAGATAGTATAGAAATAAATGTAAATTATTAATATCAATAAAGCTTTAAGAATATAACGCACAATGGCTCATATGATGTTTGTGAACGTGAGCTTTCGATCCTTATTTTATCTGGATCCTCTTCGGACGTTTTTATTTGAAGACTAAATAAAATTTAATGAAATTTTGTAAATTTATGTAATATTGTTAAAATGAGAAGTAGTTTAGATTTAAGTAAATTTTGATTTTATATTTTTAAAAAGGATATGTGTGGAAAAGAATGGTTGTTAAGTGTGGGATAAATGGATATTTCACCTTTGTGTATGTTAAAATTAGGGAAGATTATTTATGCGATAGTGATTCTATGAGTTTTATTTGCGTTTGGTGGGGTCGAGTACCTGTAGGATTGGGCGCATATCTTTGATGTTGATGTTATGATTGAGATTGGATCTATGTGTGGTAAGAGCGGAGCTTTGAGAGTCATAAGAAAGATCATGTTTATGTTGAGAGAGTCTTCTTTTGAAGTCATTTGTTTCGCCTATGTAAATGTGAGGTGCATTGATAGCATGGATTTTGTATATTGCATTGTGAGATGTTAGCTCTCTCTCACGTTATGAGTCAAGTCAGCTGTGGTTTGAAATTCTTTTTAGAGACGCGGTAGTTAGAGAGGTAGTCTTAATGTTGAGGGTAAAGTTTTAAGGATTTGGATGAGGTGGTATCTGAGGAATGGGTAAATAGTGAAAGAGTGTGTGTTTTGGTCTTCGGTTGAGGGTTGTAGAATTATATTTTTTGCTTTTTTAAGTGATCTTTTTACCATTGTATATTTAGGATACGGGAGTTTCTTAAAAGTATTGAAAAATGTATTTGATTTCATTTTGTAGAAGGAGGGGAACAGATGCGTAAAGCTCTTAAGAAGAGAGCGATAAGGAACACCAGTTTAATGTCGTTGAGAGTGTGTGGAAGTACCAATGTTTATGTAAGAAGGGGTTGAAACCGTTCTCCCTGTTCTAAAACTTAGGCTTCCCCGCTATACCTCATTCTACAGAAATCCGAAATAAACACTTTCCCCATCCGTCAGAACCCATCATCTCCGACATAATAATTTCCAGGTAACGCGCCGGGTGTGTCCCAAACAACTGAAACCTTGAAGTAGGCCATATCTCACCCCCCACCATAAAAAAACTCTGAAGAACTTTATTCAAAAAACTCATTAATATCTTGCCCACAAATAACACGTTCTCAGCTTTGGCCAGTTACTCCCTTTTCCGTTCAGTACCTGTCCCTTTCCAGTCCTTACTAGAAAGATTCTTTAACGAAACATTACAACTAGATTAACCCTTTTCCTTTCTCAAACAACTAATTTATCCCCTTGAACACAATTTGTTCATTTATAACAACCTTTCTACAAAACAAAAATTCAAGGACTAAGCATGGGATCTCCTCTCTCCCCCATACTTAGCAACATATTCATGGACTTATTGAAACATTTTTCATACTTAACCACCCTGCCGGTTCTTTCCAAAACACCACATGGCTTCAGCCATGTGGTCATGATATTTTTTCCTCCACTCGCCTTTAAACCCAACCAACTTTCATACTTGACCACATCACTCCATCCACCCTAATATAAATTTTCACAAATTGGACTCGTCTAATAACCACACGCCTTTACCTTTTCCTAGATACCCTCCTTTTGCATAATAGTTCCTACATACTCCTTTAGCGTTTACCGCAAACCTACTTTCAACCCTTCTTACATACATTTGGTACTCCACACACTCTCAACACATTAAATCTGGTGTTCTTACCGCCTTCTTCTTAAGAGCTTTACGAGCATCTGTTCCCCTTCTCTTCTACA
>JABUQX010083529.1:7500-17500 GCA_015478945.1 Trachelipus rathkii | reverse complement strand
CTGTAGAAATCAGATCGACAATAAGGATAGGCGTACGCACATACATGTATCCGGTCACAATGTCTGGAGTCGCTCACTTCGGCTACTTCCTCCCTCTCTCGAATCTCATCTCTTGTTATCAAAATCTCTCACTGATTCATATAATCTCTCATCTAAATAACAACACAAAAAAAACTCATACTTCCTCATGCTTACACATCTCGGCATTCTCCATCCTACACATACCTGCTAACATCTCTCATCTTTCTCTCTTATCTCTATCTCTCTCACTCTCTCTTACTCTCTCTCTCTATCTTACATCTCACTCTCTATCTCTCATCTCTCTCTCTCTTTCTCTCTTCTCAATCTCTCTTACTCTCTTTACTCTTATACGCTCTCCCGTACCTCACTAGTCGTAATCACCTTTACCTTTAACCTAATATTCACTGATCATTAATTAGTATATATACCTAATATATATTATATATAAATATATATATATATATAATACTTAACAACTCCAATCTTAGCCGTAGACTTAGTAGCTCTATCCACCGTTGTACCTAAACAAATTATACTGAATTAAATTTATGAGGCAACCTGTTCTAACAACCCTAGCCTTATCCGTACATAGCTCTAACCTTATAACCTATAACATGATCCATTGAAATTCCCCTGTGTAGTACAGTCAATCTCTAGATAGAACTACAACATTACTTACTCCATTAATAGCTCCGTATACCGTATTGATCCATCTAAACACTCCTATGTGAGTTGGCACTAGGGAAACTTTTAGTTATGAACATACGTGTTAACATGAACATTACTGATTCTGTTAGATAAAAAGAATGTAACTTGCGAGTCGGCTCCCACTTTCCAATTGATAAATTCTCTATTGTATTATACTGTTCAGGACAAAGGAACTAATTTCTTCCAAATCTCATGAAAAGTATTATTTTTCTCACATATTTCTTTTCTAATTATCAAACAAACCCCTCTCTCATTATCTTAAAAATTATATTTTGGTTTATTTTTAAAATTATTTTTTAAAGTTTAATTTATTGTCCCTAAATGGTATTTAAAGATTTCTAAAGCTTTATTAAATCTGTATTTAGCTTGGTTTATATTAAGTATATATATTAAAATTTAATTTTATTAAATTCGTACAGTACTGTGATATAATAGATACATCACTAAAAGAGCAGGGAAAGAATTCGAATATTCCCCACACCACTCTCCCATTCTCTTGCTACCATAGCATACTTCATTAGCTCGATCTTTGAGCATGAATCAGAATTTACAATAGCCTTAAAGTATCTCATACTATGTTCAACACAACATCGATTAAACATTATAAAACCATAAACAGTCTCTTAACCTTCAATTATTGCTCGTACACAATAAATATAAATATACCAAATACCTAACCATTTAACTATACTAACCTTAACATATCTAAACTATTCATAACATAAACAAAGACCAAAGACAGTGTATCTACCCAATCAGAGTTCGTAGAAAGATGATTTGAAAGTCAATTTGGGGAGATAGAAAATTAAGATATACCTAAGATAATTATTATTCCAGAATAGAATTAAACCATCAGAAATGGTCTGCAGACCATTTGAAACCCTATAAATCCCTTCAAGAAATGGAGGGTGCAAACCCCAAATTGAGGTTCGAAACCTCCGAAAACGATCTCAAACCTTGGAAACCTTCAAAAACGGTCTTCTTCAGACCTCAGGAAGATACCCTTTAAATTTTAAATGCACGAAGCATCAAAAAGCACTTTTGGGAAAGAAAATAAATTGTTCATCTATAGACGAATATTCATTTCCTACCGAAGGTGTTCCCTATACTACTAAGCTTAGGAATTGTTTTTTTGTGAAGTAAATAAATTGCTTCTCATCTCGCAATATTACACCAAACTAACTAAAATTTTGATAAGCTTTCATTTCCATAAGGTTTATGACTTTAATATAAGTTTTATTAAAAATATGAGGTTTAATCATCATTACAGTCTTATTTAGATAACTAGATTTAACATACCTGAAAATGAATTTCAACACCAAATCCAGTTTTTCAAGATCTTTTGCTTCAATTAATGAAATGCAAAATGACGATAAAATATTTAAGTCGATTTCTGCTGGAGTGTCGCAGCTTTCAATCCACTGCGATATCAACATTTTAATAGAGTCCATCTTTAAATGATAAACATAAAAATAATAATAATAATAAATTTGAGTAGAATATATTAGATAAATTAATTTATATGATGAATTTTTATCCTGGTTATACTGGTATAATCTCCAAATTATAAACTATACATGTGACTATTATTAGTACCGATTATCAGGTGGTTGGTAGTCCACTCATAGCAGGGTTATACTGAAGGCATTTTTCGTAGGCCTAAACTGCAACCGGGGTATAAGGCCAACGGGGTCTATCAACCACAAGAATACATCGAACTTCTAATGACGGCTTGTTGAAGGAAGAAGTTCAGTACACGGTTCGCCAGTCCGAGTTTTAATTCTTTGCCCCAGGTAAGATAAATATATATATTATATATAATTGTTAGGTGTATCTTGAAGAGCCTAAGGATAATTAGGCCGAATAAATATATAATTTATAGGTAATATAATATTAATCATAATGGATACTAATAATCATACCTAGATGATAATATATATACTCACAAATAAATGTCAAAATAATTACTACTACAATTCTAAATTAGCTTAATCTCATAAAACCACTGATCATATAAACATAAAAACTCAAATATACATGACACATATAATTCCTCCTAATTTTTAACTCGGTATTTGACCAATAATATAAAGGCACATATAAAATTACAAATACATTAACCACTACGCTAACCATCAAGCTCAATAAACACCTATAAACTTCTCAACTACTTTAAGTAAGTAGCACCTATAATTGCCTAGTATCTCTACAACTCAAACATCTACTAGCTTACAATTAACTGTAATATATGATTCGACTTTAAAAAACACATGGAGAGAGTTTAAATAACACAGAACAACCATTTCTTACACACCGAAATAGAGACAGCACTGATCAGTAGAGATATTAGCTGGGAACAAGCGTACGAAAATCATATGTAAATTAATTGATGCCTAAGCGCGTTTTCGTGTCTTTTGGCTTTGCTCTCCTGTAAGATTCCGCAATAAGTACGCAAAAGCTTAGAGAATGACTCGTATGTCATTGTTATTACAAAGAGCGAGAACCAAGGACACAAATGAATATCAACTACAAGCTAGCAACTTGAGAGGTTTTGCCATCAAGAATTAATAGAACAGGTAACTCAATCCTTCTCTGGTCACCATCTAAAAGTAAACATTTGAATATTATCTATAACATCAGATGATCAACACTGTTCTCTCACACAAGAGAGAGCAGAAGGGAACCTGAGAGCGTATGGCTCGCTCACCACATCTGTGGTCTTTCTCTGAAAAGTTGAGTTGTAACAAAAGGCTTTATGGAGACTCAGTATGTTACAGAAGCTATTGGTAGTATGGAAGCAGATTCTTATTAATAGATACACTTAGAGTTTAATAAGTTCTTCCACCACTCATCCGCTTTCAAGGGGTGAAGCGGTGATTGACAATGGCTTCGGGTATAACTCTGCTAAGAACTCGATGTAAAATCGTTGCGACTCTCGTTCTCATATTGAGAGTCAAAATCCTGGGGAACTTATATATACCTTGCATAACGAGTATTTATTTGACACACGTGTGTGTGTTCGCTGCACGAGTTACAAGATCTGATATATGGCACACAGCCTCTACACTGCAACCAACACAGAGGAGAGCTTGTGTTTTATACGCGATGTTCTGGAAGAGAGTAGCATGTAGATGAGATTACACACCAACCTATACCAAACTTTTAACAAATACCTGAAATTATCAGAAAAACCGAATCGAATGTCGCAAATACACCAAACTTAATACATACAATTAGTATGACTAAAGAATATAAAACTATACGATTAACTTTACAGGCTATTAAATACTGAGTTGTGCCCAACCTAGTGCCGCTCTCTTGATCTCTTCGCATAGGGGCTTATCAATAAGGCATATGTTACGCTGAGGCCACTCAAAGACCACTCGCAAAAACAGAACTTATAATGGACCACAAGATGGTCAGAGAATAGTCTAAAATAAATAATGATGTGCTCCCGGAGGTACTCAGTAAGTGTTAACGGAACTTCTACTTGAAATTCACCCAAATACAATATCTATAAAGTTATATTTTCGATCGCAAGATTATAGTCAAAGCGAGATACGACAATTGATCAATAATGGAGTATGTAAACGACATTAAGCATTTGCGTACTCTTAAATATTAATAGCGGATTGAGGTCACACAAGAGCAAGACAATAGGTATCATAAAAACACATTGAGTTATAAACTTTATAGCTCTATTTAAATATTGATATGAGTGTCGACATGTGAAATTCCAGGTTATGCGTGAAAAGAATATAGAGTGAGAGTGAGTATATATTAAGAGTAGAAAGGCCCTGTTAGACAGCCAGGAAATAGGTCGCTCCAAATTAGAATCCACTGCGGCGAGTGATAGATGAAGATGTATCGAGGGGGTTGCATACCCAAGTACCTGTCTTAATCTGCAATGTTGGCAAGCTGTATAAAGTTTACATTGGTTTGAAATACTACAATACAATTAGTACTGGGTACCGATCTGAAATAGAGAACGAGATATTCTCGAGCAAGGAAATTGGCTAGACCGGCGACGACTTAGCAAACCAGAAGAATCGATCATAAAAACGGCATGAAGCTGCGTCTCTTAGCATCAAAACACAGCGTGAGCCAAACGAAAAAATCTCAAAAATACTATAAGTTGAAAATTCTTCAAAGCTATATAAAGGAATTATGGGTTGTATAGTGTGAAGAGACATGGAATTAGAAGCACAGCACCCTCTCAACGGATTGTCTATTAAAAAAAGGAAAATATTAGGTAGAAGTTAAATGTCATTGCTGGTATACATGCAGAGTGAAGCCAAATGGAACAAAGTATGAGTCCTAGAGATTGTCTCAGAAGGCTTACTCTCTAACACATAATTCGTGTAAAGAGTATATAGAGAACGAGGAGATACGCATGAATATAGCAAGTAGGCTGTAGCTCGCGTTACAAGTTCCTATTCTACATGAGAAAGATCGGTTTGGAACATAAGCGCGAGGAGGGGCAGGCTAAGAAATGGCATGATTTTAAATAAATCCACGTTGCGTGGAGAATAGTCAGGCCGATAAAATTGTAATATGCCGTTTTACTTGAAAAGCTTCCAAAAGGATGGAGAGAAAGTAGCCATTGTGCTAAAGATGGGTGTAAATAATTTTTTTAACATAGTTTAACGAGTGTTGTTTAACAAACTTTATTATCGACGTGGGTCTTGTGTAAATTAGTGTCTTATCATGAGATACTGTAGTAACGACAGCCGTATAGAGCGTTATAGAATATACCACAAATAGTGTTCAGATGATTGAAAATCATATATCGAGGAGATATATAACGTGTTAGTGTAGAGAAGAATTGATAAAATGATAGGAATGACGTATAAGAGAGCTCATGTGTAGTAGGTAATTGTGAAGAAAGGATAGGTAAATGAAGATGAATAAATGAAAGTAACGTTGAATGAATGGTTATTGGTCATTGAGTGGAAGCGTATGGAATGACAACGTCGGTTATAGGTATAAAGCGGATGTATAGAGGTGTGTGGTATTGTTGGGAACTCAGAACCTGGCTTAGAGAGACCGACAGAATAATAGTAAAATTGATACTTCAAGTAAACGAATGTCTGAAGGAGAGAAATGTTGAGTTTGATAGTGGCACGGTTAATAAAGGTGCAATAAATTTAAGTAGAGAGATAATGGCGGTTTTTTTTTAGGGATGATTAAATGATGTGGCCCACCTAGCCAAGGGATAATGAAACCACTTAATATTATTATACTGACGATAATATATATTAAATTTACCATAGAGTGAGGGTCTCGTTACGCTGCTACCCGTGAAGCCATCTTAGAGGTGGATATTTCTAGACTTAGTTAGATATTCTAAATGTGATCTTAAATTAGAAAGGTCAGGAGAAAGGTAATTTCAAAAATATTTTAAGACACAGAAAAAGCGATATATTTTGAAAAACTGGGGGTTTGAAGAAGCTTACAAAAAGATTTGCTTTTATATTATTATATTATATTTATTATTATATTATTATTAATTTATAATTATACTTATATAATATATATTATTATTAATGATTATAATTATTATTTATATATTTAATAATATAATTATTATTATTTATATTAAAAACGTTACTTATATATATATATATAGAGGTGATCACTTTGTGATCACGCATAAATTGGGTTCTGTTTGAGTAGGAACGTTAGTAGGATAATTAGAAGACAAGATAAGTAAGTACAATTTAAGATGTTTTCAACATTTTCAGGAGCAAACACCTCTATCACAATGAAAAATTTATAGTTAATAAATGATTATATATATATATTATATATATATATTAATATATAATAGTTATATATATTAATTTTAGTAATTATAATTAATATATATTATATAATATATATAATATAATACGTATATATATATATATTATAATATATATATAATATTATATATATATATATTATATATATATATTAATATATATATTAACTTAATTAATATATATATATATATATATAAATATATATATATATATGGATAATATATATTATATTCTTCTGTACTAACCACTTAGTTAGAGAGGTGGTATTATATATTATAGTTCCACTAATAAGGGATTGGAGTAGAATAAGCTAGGATAATAGTACACCATTATTAATAAAGGATAAGCGAGGAGAGAAAAGGATATGAGAGAGCTGAGATAATAATTTATTAGTAGGTGAAATAAAGTTATGCAGTGTTGTAATGGAGAAAGTGTATATATGCTGGTATTTTTAGGTCGAAAGATGGCGTCGAGCTGACTGAAGGTAAACTGTATTGGAGTGAAGGAAAACAAGTGATGCGATTAGTGAGATTGGTAAGAGGGTGTTGTGGAATCAGAATACTTTACATTGAAACAAATTAATGAGAAAATGAGAGAGAATTGAGGTGAGAAGAAGGAAAATTTGTATTTAGGTTTTATGTGAGGATATGTACATACAAGGTTATGAATAGAGTTATAAATAAGGGAAAAAGGCAGTTATGTGCACATATTATGTAGTGATAATGAGTGTTTATATAGTAGATGTGTCTAGTCTCCCAGCTGATCTCGTTACTGCAAGAATCAAAAAGTACTGGTTTGTGGACAAATTTGAGATGAAGCAGCCGTAGTATTATTTTTAAGAAAGGAATAAAATACGATTTATATCAACTTGTATACACATATAATGTGTATGAATCTTATGTATATTATTAGTAAATTAATAGACAAGGAAGTAAGAGGACTCACGCTTTTGTTAGGTGTTACTTTTTGGTTATATAACAACTCCACATCTACATTAATGTAAATAATATATGGCCTCGTGTTAAAAGGTTATCTGCAAAAGTAATATTATACTAGTTGATCTTGGATGGTGGTAGGCTCAGGAGAACATGTTGTGCTATAGGTTAAGTATAGGAGTGGAGAAGAACGGTGATGAGCTCGATATTTTTAAAGAAAGACGAGGCGGAAACCCGTAACTATATGTTTATATTTAGCAGTGTCTTCTCATATGAGTTAACTGTCTAGAGGACGAATAATAGCAAAAGCAGTTTGACAGGAGGATTAGGGTGAGATATGTTAGAATTATATAGAGACTAGTATTTGGTGTGCGTGAAAAAAATGTATAAAGAGAGTATACGGGGCTTGAAAAATGACTAAATATGATTGTGATTAAGAGCTATAAGGTGACTCGATTAAAAATGCTTGCTCAGCAGATTCGACATCTCCATTCTTCCAGTTCGAAGTGCTCTGTATATAAAAATGTGTGATATAGTCGAAGCCGTCACAACAAAATATGAGAGAATACTGAGAGATTTAAATAATGGTAGTGAGTATATTGTTGTAGAAGATGAGAGGTAGAGAAAAACGGCCACTCACACGAAGATGTCATATAGAGTGATAACTCGAGAGGTTTAAAGATAAAGTAGGACTCTAGTAAATGTGTAGTAGGCTAACTAGCGAGGAGACACAGTAGGGTGCAATTAAATCGTTTTGAGGTCAGCATGCACAAAGGCTAATAAGTCTGTAGTGTGCTAGGGTCTTATCAATGTTAAAGTGGATATGAGATTGTTACCTGTTTATATGTAATTGAGTAAGTGTATAGGACTATGTAATGGATATAAAAGTATTAGATCTAAACTTCTCAAATTAGTGTTCATTAGATGGGACATCCTTGGGTGTGTTAGGTGTGAGAAGAATTGTATAAAATGAGTAAGGAGATTAAAGAAACGTATTAGAGGTAGTGGTATATATATAAGTAGGTGTGAAGAAAGGGTAAATGAGAGAAATAAATGAAAGTATTGTTGAGATGGTTTGTCATGTGAAGGATGAGTGAATAGTCGGTATTGGATTTAAAGCGGATGTATTATAAGTGGTGAGTATATATTATAATATAATATGTGTTGGAAAACCGATTACCGTATCTGTGAGAGACCGTATAAGAGAAAGTGGTGAAATTGATAGTACCTGAGTAAATACGGAATTCTGAAGGTAAGAGAATAAATATGTGAAGTTTTGGCTAAGGCTAGAGGTAGTAGTGGATGATATAGTAGAGAGTATAAATTGGACCGTGAGGTAGTTATCTTAGCTTCTCCCGCCGGCTATCGAGCTTTGTGCCTCCCCCCACTCGCGAGAACAACAGAGAGAAATCACACACTTTTTTTTTTATTGTTTTTTTACAGTATCCTATAGCTCGCGAGAGAGGACCGTTTCGCACGATCCCAGAGTGAATGCCATACACATGTATGTCCGTTTGCCTATGTTTCTAGCGGTACTTGGTTATGTTTGATCTCGAAGCTGCATTCATTTCTTATATTAATGTGTACAGATGTTTTTTGGCTGTAATTAATTTTGCTGTTTTTTACTCAGAAGCGTTCCTCTTTCAGTGTGTCTCACACTAAACTTGTACCTAGTATCCTCTTTTCTCCAGATGCTCTAGTATTAGCTAGCATCTCCCTTTTCCCCCAATCTGTGGTAGTCACATTAGATGGTATAGAGTGAAGGAGAAGAAAAAGAAGATATCCCCATATTATATTTTATATTAATTAATATTATAAAATATTAAATATATTATATATATATATATATATATATTATATACTAGAGATATATATATATATAATTTAATATTAATAATATATATAATATATATATAATATATATATATATATATAATAATAATATATATATATATATAACTAATAATATATATATTAATTATATATATATATATTAATAGATTATATCACCCACCTTCTCCCCCCAAGACCGGGAGATAGTAAGGTGCGCATTACATTGCACCCCGAATAACAGAAATAGTAGTGAAGAAATATGAACGCTCAAAGTTCACTGAAAAATGGACTTAAAGGCTAAACCACATCGCGCCAAAAAAGAATTTAAGAATTGTCCAGAGGTAAAGTTTCTGTAATCACCAACCCCCGTTCGGAAATGCATCCTTTTAATGATTCTGACATATTACGAAACAAAAAAAAACGACGCACGAGAAACTTTATTGTCTAAATAATCTATCATACAACACCTATAGATAGCATTACTACAGAGGGTAATCTAGCACGAACGAGACCAATTATCAGGAAACAAGGAAAGCCTAAAAAAATATACTCTCTCTCTCTCTGTGGACTGTGGCTAAGCTGCGGAGGTCTGTTATTACAACCGCATTGCGACTTATTTACAGTGTTAAGCGCTAATGAAAGCAAAATGTCATCATGATTTTATAGCCAACAGTTCAAATTTTTGATGACGATGACCAT
>JABUQX010083529.1:0-2500 GCA_015478945.1 Trachelipus rathkii | reverse complement strand
CCATTAATTAGTATATAATTAATTAGTAATTAATTAATTAGTATATATATATATATATATATATATATATATATATATATATATATATATATATATATATATATATATATATATATATATATATATATATATATATATATATATATATATATATATATATATATATATATATATATATATATAACCTCTTTTTTTCTTCGTATGGCAGGGGAGCACGGAAATTTGGTTGACGGCAATAGAATTACATTTACTAATTTTTTCTTTCTTTTTCTGAAAGTCCGTTTGAAGTTCATGTCTGACATCAAGAGGCAAAGCATTTAAAAAGCTTTCATCAATCTGCAGAATAAATTTTAACTTGAAACACACTAATAAACAAGATGCTCTCTCAACAGATTAAATTTTAAGATAAAAGTATCAATACAATTACAGTAACTCTTTTAAAGCTCTTTAAGAAAAGGTAAAAATTATTTAAGGGTTCTTGACAAAATCTCCTAAAGTGGAAGAAAATATCCTACCTGTGAATAGCTTAGATCCTCAAAATTAACGTCATTGTCTTCCTCTTCTAAATCTACAACTTGAACTTCAGATGAGTTCCTTGGTTGATATAGGTTTGTTGCTATCGTTTCGAAGTTACAATTTACATTCGAAGGACCTGGCTGAGGACTCAGAGAGTCCACATTTTTATTAGGAATATAATACCCTTGAGACTTGTACTCTTCTAAAACTTGCTCTCTTAAATCTTGAGGAAGTGAGAGAAGGACTTCCATGTCTACCGTTTTCTGTGTAATATTGGTAGCAGGATTTTCCACACTTCTATGCTTCATAGTATCGTTTCTATTTTCCAATAATTCATCTTCAGTTGGAGACTTATTGTTATTCGTACGATTTTTTTCTTTGACATTTAACTCTGATATTCCACTATTCACTTGTAACTCTTCTTTCTCCTTTGGAGACTTACTCTCATTTAAAGAATGACAAACGATTTTAGAATTATTACTAGCAAAGCTATTGGACAATCTTGAGTTTCCTAATTCTCCTTCAGACGTTTTGAACTTTAGGAAATTCTTTATGGATGGAACAGTGGACGAAGACTTTGAGTCTTCTAACTTTGAAACCTAAACAGAGGAAGTGTGAATTTCATACAGAAATTAAAACAACAGTTAGCAATTTTGTGATTCATTTAAAACTTCATTTTAATATTTATATTAACTTTCATTTTATAATGTTGAGGAGAAAGAATAGAAAAGAAGAGGAAGAAGAACCCAGTCTACCGCATAACAATAAGAATAGATATAAAATTGTCCATTAGCAGTTACCTGAATCCCGAGCCCTCTCATATCCTTGGGATTGACTGACATTTGCTTCAGAAGGCTTAGGCATTCTCTGAAAAACACACCATTTTATTTAATACTTAACATTATGCGAGGTCTTCAATAAAAAATAGTCTGCATATTACTGTAAGCACAGGAAGAAATTCATACCTAAAGATAACATATCTGTCATCGGTGGCCGTGGACAAAGTCGAAGACTTAGCAACATTATCGCACACACCATGGCCCATAAATTTAGCAGTTTCCACTGGAGCATCTTTAGCTCTCACCTATATATATATATATATATATATATATATATATATATATATATATATATATATATATATATATATATATATATATATATAAATACAAGTATATATATATATATATATATATATATATATATATATATATATATATATATATATATATATATATATATATATATATATATATATATATATATTTTGATGAAACGGAAAACAGGACAGAATAATGTATCTAATGAGATTAGGAGTTAAAAGCTCTTGCAATGTAGATTGTAATAAGCTTGAAGAGTAGCGGTTAGGTATAATAAATTATATAATGTTATTTAATATATTTTATATATTCTAGGGAATAAATTATTGTGTCACCAAGGCCTCAAAATATTACTCATTTAAAGTATAAATTAATACATGATTTCATTGTAAAATACGTATGAAGATCTGTTGAACAAAAGAGAAGATTAGTGCCATAAAAAAGAAGAATAAATGAATTGCAAAAGTGTAAGAAAAGGGGGAAGTTTGATGTACATATGAAGGGGTTCATTTGTTGCCACATCTCGAATAACCTTTGTGTGCAAAACTTTAATTCTACATTACATATACTGTAGGTAATTATAAATCACTATCATATTATTTATTCTTAGTTCACATTATCCTTTATTACTCACTGGTAGCAGAGTATAATTAGAAAATGGGGGATATAACAAAAGTAGGACTTTTAGGTACTAGTGACAGAAAATGCAGTATCAAGATGTCATCTCATTTTGTGGACAGAATACAAATTAAGTAATGATTATCCCAATGAAGGTAAGTCAATATTCTGCATTAGTTAGATGGCACTAAAAGGGAATGCATGTGATGCAGTGAAAAATATGAATCGGGAACAAAAGTGTTCGAAATGAGGAATTAAAATAATTT
>JABUQX010083528.1:80000-82500 GCA_015478945.1 Trachelipus rathkii | reverse complement strand
TAGATAAGAAAGGTAATATTTATACTAATACAAGTGAAATCAATAATAAAAGTAAAACCTATAACTAGAACGAAAAATAAAAAATAATAATAATAATAAATAATTAATATAATAATAAATAATAATAATAATAATAATAAGTAATATATAATAATAAAATAATTAATTAATAATAATAATAATAATAATAAAATAAATAAAATATAATAATAATAATAATAATAATAATAATAATAATTAATAATAATAATAATAATCCAATAATAATAATAATTAATAATTAATAATAATAATAATTAATTAATTAATAATAATAATTAATAATAAACTATTTTATGTTTTTCTAGTCTTGGTGTTCTCAACTGTTAATCGGATAATAGCAAGTATAGGTATAATAATATCAATAGAGAGGAAAAATAATAAGGAATAATAATAATAATAATAATAATAATAATGAATAATATAATAATTAATATAATAATAATAAATAATAATTAAAATAATATAATTAATATTAATAATAATAATAATAATAATAATAATAATAATAATAATAATAATAATAATAATAATAATAATAATATGAATAATAATAATAATAATAATGTTATCAGGTTTTATATTCAACAAAATGGAAAAATATATTTTTTAAATCAAATAGTTATATATATATATATATATATATATATATATATATATATATAATATATATATATTTCATAGATATAATAAATTTATATAATATTTAATATTATAATTTATCATATATATTATATATATATATATATATGTATGTATATAAATATTATATATATATATATTATATTATATATATATATATATATATATATATATATATATATATATATATATATATATATATATATATTATATAATATATATCATATATATATATAATATATATATATATATATAGGACCTCGACCAATTGGAGGGGATTACATAATTAGCAAGAATATACCCAAGACAGATTTAAACACTTTTAAAAGAAATTTATTACAGACTTAGTTTCGGCTAAGACAACACTTCCCATTTTCAGTCTGATAATTACAATTGATAACAATTACAAAATTCAAATAGATAAAAGTTAAAAATTAAAGTAATAATATTGAAATTATGATTAAAGTATAGACTTGTAAAAAAAGTTCACGAATGAGACAAAATTTCACTTCAGTAGTATTAAGCTATTAATATTTAAATTTTCATTTAATTTTGGTTTAAGATGCCAAATATATAAGGATTCCAGCAAAAGAAGATCAGGTTCCTCAGCTTGGGCTAATATACTAAAATTGGTATCATGTATATGATGGTTTTCACGGAGAGAATGGGTATTTATAGCTGAAAAGGGTGGAATGATGAAGGTGATCAAGAGTTCTGAATGATATACCTCTATGTTCTGCAATACGTGTGGAAAGGTTTCTAATAGTCTTTCCTATGTAGGTGGCATCACAGTCACCACATTTATATTGATAAATTACTGAAGAACACAGAGGAATAGGAAGTTTATCTTTGAATCTAAAATAACCTCCAATTTTCATTTCACTGGAGAATATTAATTTAAATTTGAACTGGGGAAAGTTTGTTTTTAAAAGTGAATCAATTTTACGTCGAATTTCATAACTCATTCTTCCCATGAAAGGTAACTTCATATACAGGATATCCTTGGGAACTATCATCCTAGTAAGAGGTTTATTTGTAAATTTTGAAGACAGTAATTTACGGAATGTTTTATCAATCAAAAATTCTGGAAACCCATTCTTCATAAATAACGATTTCAGGAATTCTAGTTCATTTGAGAGATTGACATAAGAGGATGAAATCTTGTATCCTCTATCAAAAAGTGTCCTAATTAAGTTAATTTTAAAAATATGAGGAATGAAAGAATTAAATTTAGTTGTCTTTTCAGGAAACCTACTTTTACTGGATTGACAACTAAATTTAATTCTTTCATTCCTCATATTTTTAAAATTAACTTAATTAGGACACTTTTTGATAGAGGATACAAGATTTCATCCTCTTATGTCAATCTCTCAAATGAACTAAATTCCTGAAATCGTTATTTATGAAGAATGGGTTTCCAGAATTTTTGATTGATAAAACATTCCGTAAATTACTGTCTTCAAAATTTACAAATAAACCTCTTACTAGGATGATAGTTCCCAAGGATATCCTGTATATGAAGTTACCTTTCATGGGAAGAATGAGTTATGAAATTCGACGTAAAATTGATTCACTTTTAAAAACAAACTTTCCCCAGTTCAAATTTAAGTTAATATTCTCTAGTGAAATGAAAATTGGAAGTTATTTTAGATTCAAAGATAAACTTCCTATTCCTTTGTGTTCTTCAATAATTTATCAATATAAATGTGGTGACTGTGATGCCACCTACATAGGAAAGACTATTAGAAACCTTTCCACACGTATTGCAGAACATAGAGGTATATCATTCAGAACCCTTGATCACCTTCATCATCCACCC
>JABUQX010083528.1:65000-70000 GCA_015478945.1 Trachelipus rathkii | reverse complement strand
TGGTATGTAATATTTAGGAATGTAATTATTATTATTATTATTATTATTATTATTATTATTATTATTATTATTATTATTATTATTATTATTATTATTATTATTATTATTATTATTATTATTATTATTATTATTATTATTATTATTATTATTATTATTATTATTATTATAAGAAAAGATGTTTATTATATATCAAAGACTAGGAAAACTATATTAAATAAATTTACAGTAATCAGTAGTATAATTTTTCATATTAAAATGCATCTGACACAGCATTAAATAAAACAGATACTAAAGGGTGACCTTAAAAAAAATGACCTCATCTTTCTTATATATATAATTAGGATACAAAAAATGGTTGTTTCAATCTCTCAAAAACTCTGATAATTTGTATATCCATTTTACATAATACTTCACAAAACTGTAATTTCTTCTTCGGAAATAATACAACTCAAATATTTTTCCGTCCATAATATTTTTGTCATTTATTTTCTTAATCCTCGATGGGTGAATGGACTACTTTGTTTTTCTTTTAATACAAGCTTCTAAAAATAAAGAACTTCTGAAGTTATAACAGTCCTATTTGCTTGTATTGTATAAGAATAATAGATGTAATATCTTTATCCGTTTGAGGCATTTTTACTGACGCATTTTTTCTGTCATGGTTTCTTGCACAATGATAACCAACACCACTTGTGACCGTCTAAAATCTCTTTCAATCTGCCCCATTGTTTCATGATTCTCTTTATTTTGTTGATATTACAATGAGTACTTCTTTTTTGAACTCTATCGTCACATTTTTCTTCCTCTGTGGAAATATCATAAGATTTGTGTGTGTGTGTGTGTGTGTGTGTGTGTGTGTGTGTGTGTGTGTGTGTGTGTGTGTGTGTGTGTGTGTGTGTGTGTGTGTGTGTGTCTGTGTGTGTGTGTGTGTCTTTTTACGAAAACCATTCTTATCCCCATCTAACCCTTGAACTCCAATCTTCACAAATACGTTTACTCCTTCAAGACTCTATCGGTAAAGTCTGTAAACAAACCTTGTTCTATAGTGTCTTTCCACTTCAATTAAATTTTGCTTTTATAACTGTGTTTAGGCATATAGACTCTGAATTCTGGAACGTGACTTGAGCAGTGTTCTTCTTAGTCAGGTTGATCTCCTGCAGGTTGTGATTCTTTTCATCTGGAAGTAACATATAAATTATAACCAATACAGCAGGATATTTGTACTACTCGAGAGATGATGTTTGAATGAATTGAAGCTCTCCAGTGGAGTCAGGTTACGTAGCTGAAATTAACAGGTAGGATGGGATAAACGTGTCAAAAGCGTTCAAAAAAAAATATTCGAATGTTAGGAAATTATTTTATTTGGTAAGTAATAGAATGAACTCGTGCTTCTGGCAAGAATGAATGTCAAATTTGACAGTATTAGACAAAACAGCTTAGCAAAACAGGGTGAATGATCAGAAACACAAGTTTTGAGAACAAGAGGAATACTAGTCACGCCGCACCCCGCACGCCGCACGCCGCACGCCGCACGCCGCACGATGCAAGCCGCAAGCTGCACTCCGCACGCCTTCTATTGCTAAGCTTAGAGAAAGAACAAAAATCACTCACTTTGAACAAATTATTGTTTGGAATAAATGAGTTGAAGGGAGGTAGAAAAAAGGATATACTCAGGAATCGTCTAGTGTGGCATTAGAGGGAAAGGTATGAGGGAAGTGTTCAGCTTAGTAGAAGGTCAGATATCAATGCTGTCAGCGAAGAAACAAGAGGAGGGAAAGATAAAGAAATAAAGTTAGAGTTGTCATTTTTATCAAAGGGACATAAATAGAGTAAAGAAGAGCATCTGAAAAGGTTTTTTGTTTTGTTTTGATTGGGAAAATTTTATTAGTAGTCGCGGAGAATAGATTTTGAAAGATTGATGGTTGAAATATATATCCAGCATGGGTATCGAGTTTGAAAACGACTGCAACGCCTGAAGGAAGCATCCCCGTCACAGGAACGCTGCCTTCACGATTGAAACCCCTAAAGGCAGCATCCCTGCGAGGATTAGCGAGAGAAAAGGCAGAACTAAACTAAGGCATATCAATTTTAATTGAAGGAAAATTTGTATAACGTAAGCCTCCATGCAGAAAAAAATCACCACGATTGTACTCTCTGAACACTCCGATGGATTCACACCTCCATTTAATCAGTAAACACTCCAAGGGAATCAAATTATATATAACCGTAAGTCCTATTAGTTGGAGGAAACATGTAAATATAAATATATGTATCTATATATATATATATATATATATATATATATATATATAAGAGCAGCAGCTATATATATATATGTTGTTATATATATATATAGCAGTATATATATATATAGCATATAAGTTATAGCATATATATATATATATATATATATATATATATATATATATATATATATATATATATATATATATATATATATATATATATAAGTATATATATATAGGCCAAACTAAAAAGAAGTTGTAATCTTAATTATATTTCCAAAACTAAGATAGATACAAAAGAAAAATGATAAAATATAAAAGATAAGCGTAAGAAATGAAAAAAAAGTTGAATATGAAAAAAATTTATTTTTTTAAAATTTTTTTTATATTTTCAAACTATGAGAGGGTTTAAGAAAACTAATAACATATATGGAAATCGCAGTGTGTGAAAATTGTACTAATGAAAAGGAAAAAAATTTTTTTTTATACAAATAACATATTTGGAATCAGTATATGAATTTTAGGTTTGAGCCGACGGTGGCTGTGAGTGTATTTTAAAGTCCCTGTCGTCCCTTGGGAGGCCGAGAGACCCTGACTTCTTTCCATCTTTATGGTTTACCCTGGGTATTCTTTTTAGTTAAAAAAAAAAAAACAATTTTTTTTTCCATTTTTTCATACAAATTTCATACGTTGATTCTAAAAATGTTATTAGTTTCTTTGTACCTATCTTAGTTTTGGAGATATAAAATTATAAAAAAAAAAATTATCTTTTCATTTTCCACATTAAATTTACATACGCTGATTCCCTATGTGTTATCAGTTTTCTTGTACCTATCTTTATTTTAAAGGGATATATGCGGCAACTCGTTTTCACTGATAGTATATATATATATATATATATATATATATATATATATATATATATATATATATATATATATATATATATATATATATATATATATATATATATATATATATATATATATATATATATATATATATATATATATATATATATAACAGGAGTCTACCGGTAGCTCAGTGGTAGAGCACTCGCCAAAAACAAAGCGAGGGTCCCAGGTTCGCAACGATCGGGTGGGAGAATGTGAGCCATTCTCTCCTTGGACTGGCTTCGTCCTGCTCGGATGCTATTGAGCACACCCTCCTAGATTATGGCTCTGCCTGTGAGCGGTGGTGTTTATCTGTAAAAAAAAAAAATGAAGAGTGGTGAATGCCAGACGACTGCGTCTCCCAAGCGAAGTTGTGGAATTAAAAAGTTTAGCATTTATTTTAAGCACTTTACGTGAATACTCGGAAATACTTGGAAATAGTCTTTGTAAGTTAGTGATGTGCGAAGTGGACTTACCATTCAAAACCGAAGAGAAAAGATGTTCAAACTCACCCCTTGAACTCTTTATAGCCTGCCAGCTTTGCCAAACTGATTTATGTTATATATATATATATATATATATATATTATATATATATATAAATTGCATTTGAGTATATATATATATATATATATATATATATATATATATATATATATATATATATATATATATATATATATATATATATATATATATATATATATACCAAAGGGGATTGGATATTCGGTCATCCGCGGTGGTTTTCAATATCTGCATCATCATCCACGAATATTGTTATTGATTTTATGCGGATAGTGGATATTATGAATTCCAACCTATAACTGAAACAGTATTAGAGTCGAAATCAAAATATCCAAGTGATATGTGTCTCTCACTACAATTACTGCTTTCTTGCTGACTTATATTGTAGATCATCCTCTGATGTAAAATCTCACCGAGTTGGCACTCACTGGTTTATTCTATACGAGTTGGCACCGTTTGTTTATTCTATGCTATGTTCGTTAATCGTTGATTCGTTATATCGTTATGCACTATTTTACATATTGAGAGCAGCATATATATATAAGATATATATATATATATATATATATATATATATATATATATATATATATATATATATATATATATATATATATATATATATATATATATATATATATATATAGCTAGTGTGTAATGGAAACTGCAAATTCCTTTTAAACTTCTGTGACTGGAGCTTGCAGTGAGAAGTTTTTGCTGTTCGTTTTCGTTATATTCCTTTAAAGTGAATCTTTGAAAACTTCATAAATTGTTATGTTTGTGATTAATTAACAATGAGGAGAAATTTTGTTTAAAGTACATTCGATTATAAATAATGGATCCAAAAGATTCGGTACAGTGCAATGTTTTTCAAATCTAATTTATCTGCCCTTTCACTCGAGGGCAAACCTCAGTATTTTTGCAATTCAAACATTCTCGTGAAAAGTTATAAAGAGGTACAAGAAAGAGAAAAGGGAAAATGTCCACAAACTCCGTCATCATCGTCATCATCAAAAGATCATAGAATGAAAATATATATTAAATAAAACAATTATAAAGGGCACATCTTAAAAAAGAAAAATATATGAAAAATTATTTCAAAATAAAGTCAATAAATACTAAATTGCTGAAAGGGATTGTTTTATATGACTTGCGTTCAATCATGGCGTAGAAGATAGTAGTTTCGGCTGGCAATGCAGAAGAACCTTCTGACCGCAGTATGTATAAAACAGTGGAGATTTTATAGACTTGATATGTGATGAAATATATCCATCAGTAGAAAATAAGATATCATCAATCATATCTTCCATGGCTGAGACATGTAAAGTCTCACTTAC
>JABUQX010083528.1:50000-60000 GCA_015478945.1 Trachelipus rathkii | reverse complement strand
ATAGACATGACCATGAACTCTGCGGCGTGAACATCTCGATATCAGCGAAACCGTATAAACAGTCTGATATAAGAAACGATCTCATAAACCTCTTCTACTACCATCTGAAGAATGTCTACTATCGAATGACACTGAAGTATTCCGATCCCTCAATCTAATAAAGACAAAAAACCTTATATCTTAGGACTTAACCCCGAAACACACAAACACTATCATCCCTCCACAAACAACTAATTGATCATCTGTTATAAGGCTCTTTCCTAATGGAATCGGTGCCCATAATAAACAATTCCGCCAAAATCTATTAACTAAAAACTACTCTCTGCATTGATAAACAATAAAAGCCGGAAACAATTTTTGACCCGCCAATAACCAATCCACCCGCTCACAACCAAAATAGTGAGCACACCCCATATTAACTCCCCCCAACAACAAACTATAAGCTCACCACAGCAAAAAAAACTAACAGATCAGTTAATACTATCCCTCTGCAAACGGATAAACATTAGCAGACCTTACGAACACACAATTGCAATATACACAAGCACTAATTATACGAATAAAAGAGCCGCTAACAAATAGTAAGCTTGAATTATATAACCCGACCGACCATTAATTCCCTAAACAACTACCTCACATCCTCTACAGCCACTACTTAACTGAGCCGAAGAGGAGCCAAAATATTTTTAGCACCCCATTAAGTGTACCCCTGTTTGACATTGATGAAGTATAACCTAGCCAATATATTACAAATCAAGTACACTCCAAAACTGAGCCACTCCATGACACATACAAATATATCAGACAACCCATTTGCAGCGAGAAGAAGAGAGCTCAATACTAGTCATTAGAATATATATTCTAACAAAATAATAGAAGCACGAGTGCCTCCTCTCCCAGTACGCTATCACATATATATCTAAACAACATCTAATATCTCTAAGAAGCAACAAAAGAATGAATAACATCCGCATTCTCAAATGATACACAACTCCAGAGCACGTTCCGCCAAGATAACTCTCCCTCCGGCCAGCCAACATTTTTGGTAGGGCAAAACACAGACGCCGATCTGTCTCGTTGTTTACGGCTCCCTCCCATTCACGAATATACGAATATACATATAAAACCTAACACAGTAATGCTCCCTAACACCTCACACTGCTCAAAGACCTGTCCCTCCATGACAATAAAGACGTGACACAAAAGACCTCTCCTTGCTGGACCTAACAGAGACCTGACGAGACATTAGAAAACAGTTTATTGACGCAATCTATTCTGAGGATCTCTGGGATTGAGACTCTGCATGAATAGTGCATAGTACTACAATATAATAATCTCCGAAGAATCGCCCGCTTCATAGTAGGAGGGAACTAAATAGCAGAGGGAGACTACGTCAAAGTTAGAAATAAATATATATTATACTATAATACTAATATATATAAATATTAAATAATCTCATCTTAATAATAGAATATATATATAAAAAATAATAAATAATTAATACAGTACAAGTATATATCATACATATAATAAAGATTAGCAGCTCGCAAATAACGGCTACCGGCTATATATACCGGCGTTTCGCAATAAACGACGCTCTTAACTAGTACCTCAGTGTGTGCACGAAGGAAACGCATTTACGAATGAACAGGACGCATTTCTCCAAACTGCGTTGCAGCATATTGCGATGCCATGCGGTCAGTCTGCTTACAGTCTTCGTGCGTTCGTATGATCTCTGTGCTATTGTCAATCTCTCTTCCTCGACTTGGGAAATGCTTTCGAGTTTGGCGGGTCAGCGACCTCATTTCTGTAGTGATTAAATTTTCATCAACTAAAACAATGCATACGGTAGGTTTCCTCTAAAATACCTAGTCTCTCTACCTCCTCTGTTAGGAGTTATATAAATTTATTAAAATATTATCGCCTTTGCTTAGTTTGAGAGAAGATACGGGCATCATATTAATTCAAGCATCAGCTACACATCTATTCGGTTGAGTCATTTTGCTTCATCAAGATAGAAATCAATTAGCCATACCATCGTGTTAACCTCTTTCCAATTTTGGCTATTATTCGGGTGCAGGCCTGCGCGAGTGGCACACGTTACCAGATATCGCCACCTATCAAACGCTTATCATCTAAACTAGCTGAAGACTTCACTATAGGGTATCAACTCAGTCTGACAAAGCGAATAGAGCCGACTCGGTTTGATTTTAGTGTGAGATTTCTTAATGGTGCACAAGGAGGAAAATTGCTTTGGACGACTCAGAACATCCAATAGATAACAGGATTCGGTAGGATAGAGAGTAGATAGATGTCATTTCCATCATTTCCGTGTGAAAAACATAGAAGTACATTCATTAATAAAATCTCGATTGATATATCCCCATACTGCTACACCTATTGAAAAACGAAAAAGTATAGATATAAATAGAATACATGTTACCATGAATGTCTCGTATCATACTATAAATATATATCCTTAAAGATTACTATATACATTGTCGTAGAGAAATATCTCGTATATATCTAAAAATTCATGATATCATATCTTAGTAACGTCTGATAATGAAATTGGCAACATTCCTTCACCTATATCCTAATTAGACCATAGATAGCTAGGTCGCGGCTAATGTATGTTTGGGTTGCAGCACAACTTCGCTGAACCCGGCACAAAAGAAAAGCACTCTTATTCAACTCTTACCGCGAGTTTTCTCCACTTAAACGGCAAGACGAGGTACCAATATAGTCGCTCCCCTATACACCAAAATATACGGCCGATTTGTGTGGATCATCCTGTCTCAAGACATTAACTTGCATATATTACTACTAAATAAAATAAAACAATATATATATATTAATAAATAAAAATAACTGCTACTCTCTAATACAGCTCTGTTATCTAAAGAAAATAAATAATAAATAATACCTAAACTATAAATAGACTCAATGTATAATATATTTATAATTAACTATAAAAATAAAATAATACTTGAAAAAACTAAAAACTGATAGTGTGTGTGTGTGTGCTGTGCTCGTGATGATAGATGTGATTAGTGATGTGGTGTGTGTGGTGTGATTGAAAAAAAACATATAAAAAACTATATAGTATATAATAATAAAAAAAAACGTACAGAAGTGTAGTTGTAGGTTTTGTGTGGAAGTAAATAACAGCAATATGAAAAAATGTATGATATTGTTATGTCGGACACGAGGAATATTCATAGACGTGAAGGAATTAATGTGTAATGTGGTTCTATTCTGATTATACTGCAGTGATCATTAATAATAACAGTATATCCTCTCACCTCATGTATCGGATATTATATCTATTCTAACATGATCTCAGATCTCTTGATTGATTTTAGAAGTTACATCTTCATTAATGTATGTATCCCTCACTCTCCTCTTGGGCCATGGATCCCACAACCATGTGAAATATGACCACCACCAAACAAATAGCCACAGTTAGATGGCCATCCATAATCCTAAACGACGAATTCAAATATTACCTAACATCATTTACGATGGACCGTAGCTGCAAAAGCGAAGAACCGCGTAGAGCTTCTATCCAAAGTGCGGGCAAGAGTCAGTCCTTGGTTCAACCTGGCTAGGACCTAGATAACGGCACTTGCCTATTCTTACCATAAGTCCTTGCAGATATTGCAGTAGCGACAGCTCAACTCACATATACATTCTCGAACGTTAACCATGAGTGGTATCGGTAATCTTCTCAATTCTTAATCCATACGGGAAGAAGAAATACAATGATCTGTGGCGAATTCATCTCTGTCTCAAATTAATGCCTAATTAACTGTCACTTTACGTCTTGTAAGCGTTGGACACACCACACAACTCCCTAACATCGTTCTATTACCAATCTATTTCAGCAGGAAGTTCATTGCCTCACACCTAAACAACGCCCCTAAGACCATTGTCCAAACTGAAATGGAGGATAACTAATAGTACTCGTGAAATTAGTATAATAATGGTGGGCACTACTCTCTCTCGTGCTCTCTCTCTCTCTCTTCGGAGTCTACGTCGTCTCTTATCCTCTATCACTCTCTACTCCCCACTACTCTCTCTCTCATCCGACCATACAAGACTACCACGCGTCCACCAGCAGATATATGGCTATAACAATAAACTGGTATGCTCTATACCTACTAGCCATCCACTGTCTCCATATAAAGTCGACTCAGCGTAGTTAAGTCCCACCGTTTTACTCATCCCATAATATTGCTGAAGTTTAACTCAAAGGCCCCTGCATCTTAAAACAACTTTTGGTAGTCTACCCTCGTGTTAACCTCAAGTAATTTCTTATAAACTCTTTCACTACGTTCCTAATCATCTGCAGTTGAAGGTTGTAAAAAGTCCAATTAATAAAAGGGTGCACTGAATAATAGGGTTAAATTAGGATTATTTAAATAGTTAAATTTAATAATTATCATTATATTAGTACTAATAGTTTACTAGGCAGGTCTCTCAATTCGTTTAACACTATCAATTATTATATACATTAACCTCTCCAACTAAAACGATTAGCTAATTATAACGCAGTTATATAAAACTAATTAAAGTTGGAAGATACCGTGAAATTTTATTCCTCCACCATGACCTCATCACGGCACCCGCACCGCACGTATACCGTCTCCTGACTACAACCTCACTCATTATACTGTAATAATAAAATGATTACTCCAACATCAAATACTCAAACTCGATATAAATACTATAACGTAAATAATTACACACACACCACCACACACATCACACAATAACACCAACACTAATAATCAACTACAACACAACTATATATAATATATAATATAAATAATATAATAAATATATAAAATAATATAATATATATAAATAATATAATATATAATAATATAAATAATAAATAATAATATATAATAATATATATAAAATAAAAATATATAATATTATAATATTATAAATATATAAATATAATTATAAATAAAAATATTATAATATATATTATTATATAATAAATAGAATATATAATATATATAATTAACTATATATATCTATTATTATAAAAATACTACCTAAACTGAACTAATCTAAATAAATTATATATATATATAATATTAAAATTAATAATAATAATATACTATGAAAAAATCAATATAATAAATAATATTAAATATGTAATATAATAATTAAATATATATAAATAATAATATTAATTAAAATAAAAATATATAATATTAACTAATTAATTAATTATTATTAATAATCAAAATATAATATATTTATATAATAATATTATATTAAAAAATAATATATTAATTAATATATAATATATATATATATAATGAATATCTTAATAACATAAATAATGTAAATAATATAATATATACTAATTATTATTATATAGAGAAAGAGATACTATATATATAATATATATATATATATATATATATATATTAATATATATAAATATAATATAAATAATTATATATATAATAAAATATTAATATATAAATATAATAATATAAAGTTGTCTATCATTCAATAACATCCTACAACAACAGAATATAATAATCAAACAATAATAGACCTAAATATATGATAACAAAAATAACTAAATAACTAATACTTAATAACAGAATAAAAATAAAATAAATTCGTAAATTTATTTAAATAAATCATTGTTACCATTATAATATAAATATAAATAGAATATTTAATAAAAAAAAAAAATAACGCTTTTGAAAAAAAAATATAAAATTGTTTAAAATGTGGAATAATTCTGTATAGATAAAATTGAAATCATTTTTTGAGCAAAGAACGGCAAGGAAGCTCCATCGCTACGATGTTGAAACGTTCAACTTTTGATTAAAAAAGTAGACACATTGAACTATTGTTTTTATCCCAAGGGATTATAACCACAAAAATGTCGCAGGGAGATTCAAGTTTCTCGGATACCCATACCTGAAGTAGATGTAGATATAGGGTGATAGGGATCATTTCAGTTATCAGCCTGTCCCTTCCGTCGTCTCCAACGAAACTCAACCTAATAAAGTAAATAATAAAGATAAAAATTAGTACATTTATTCTCCAGATAAGTATAAATTAAAAAAAACTAAATATATTATAGGTATAATTTAAACTTACTTGCTCTTGTATTCTACTGCCAGAATAAATGCTCAGGTTTACAATTCATCCTTTTATTTGCTACTATAAAGATAATAATAATAAATATACTATAATTAATTGTATAAAAGGTATGATAATAATATCATGATTAAGTGAAATAAATATTATTAATATTATTATTTAAGTAATATATAAAAGGGGTGTGTTCATCGATGAAATTGCTTTGCTGAAATCAAAAAAATGTTATTTATTTCTTGTAGTGTTATAAGTTTTTTAGTACGATGCATGATGCTTTTGGAGGCTGCCATTGTTGAGTTATAGCGGTCTATATCTAGCCCAGTATATATATTATATATAATATAATTAAATATCATATATATATATATATTAATATATATAATTAATATATATTAAAATATTATATAATATAATAATAATTAAAATATAATATATATAATATAATATATATAATAAAATATATATATTATATATAATATTTAATTAAATAATAATACATAATAGTATATATATTAATATAATATATAAATAAATAATAAATATATAATATAAAAATTTATATAATAAATAATATATATATATAAGAAAATAATAATAAAATAATAAAATATATAATTAATAATAACAATATACTACAATCCGTGTATGGAAGATAAATATTAGTAATAGTTGGTCGTACATGCGTATATAATAAAAACAAGAATAAAAATGGTGATAGAAGGGGACAGTGAAATCGTATAGACTTATTTTGATGTAACGTCGTAATCCTACGGCGGACTAAGTTTAAATATTGTAGATGTAGTAAACTAAAAGCACCCAAGGACTACCGCCCGATGGCAAGGATCGTGCTCTCGGCCTCCGTGCAATAACTGAACGCAGAAGAAAATATTTCGGCTAACGAGGGAATGTGGATGTGTTTGGTTTTGAGGGGTACGAGCATAGAAAATTTAGAGGAAAATTATTTATTTCATTTATTTAACGCTTAGGTAGATATTCCCCCCTCCCGGGCTCCGGAACCCCGGCTCGTGTAGTGTGGCCGGCCTCCTCTGCCACCTCTCTTTTTTTCTACGGTTAGTGAGTTAAAACATCTCCCCCAGCCTCCCGTTCGTCGAGACCCTCCTAGTGTTGCTATATGATAGGAAAATAAACTTAGTGATTCGAAGAAGATATATGCTCGATAATTTTCAATGAGGTAGGGATATCAATAAATAGAAGTTAGCATCAAAAGAATGGAATATATCTACCACTAAAATTGATTAAATATTTAAAAGTATATAAATTATAAATAAATCATATAATAATGTTAATTAATAAATAAAAAGTAATTTAAATTGGAACATGTATTGTTAGGCCTTAGTCGCTAAGTAGATAGATATAACCTATATAAATACTTAATTTAATTTGGCATGATGCGAACGTGCACAAACAAAGAATTGAAGGACAGGGTACTCTGTAGACCCCTTACGGACCCTCTACCAAAGTTTTATGTATCCCCTGGTATATAGATACTGTAGAGATGGATTTGACTCAGTGCTGGTGTTCTAAAGACTCTCGGCTTTAACTAGGGTAGGATCTGTTAATGTCCTGTACTTGACGGAATGTATATTTGACTCGTCACTTAAAAGTATTTAACTGTGGTAATGTGCTTATACCGGTAGTCCTGTTCGACTGTTCATTAATACATCCATGTTCTTCTACGCATCGACCAGACGGTGAATTATACGTGTGTATCTTGTCCTCTGTTCTACTACTCCCACTATACAGACCTTATACTGCTATAGTGTTAGAGGTACATATGAACCGAACAATGGAAACGCTGGGCCCAGGGGGTTGCATGTAATGAAGAAGTGAATAAAGATAATATATAAATTAGAAGATGGAAATACATATTAATAATACCTTAATGGAGTTTATTTTACAACTTCCATGATTATAATTAATATGTTTATATAATGTAATTAATAATTATTATATTTTATAGGTAATATTATAGGTAGAACGAATATTGACGTCTAATCTTTGATTAACAAACATTAATAAATATTTAAATTACTAAATATGAGGGTAATAAATATATATTATAAATATTTGTTAAGATGGAAAATTGGCGTCAGGTTTATAATTACAGAAGGTAATATCTATGAGGTGACTGAATATATATAATATGACCATGAAATATAATACTGTATATTATATTCTTAAAATTTATAGCATTGGAGGTCTATTTAAATACTATTATGTAACTAATTATATAAATTATATTAATTATTATATTATTATTAAATTATTGATAATACTTAAATCTAAACCAAATAAAAATTATTACACTATTATGTTGTTATTATTAAATTATTATATGTATTAATATTATTATTATATTATGATAATAATAAAAATATTATTATTATTTATTATTATTATTTTTATTTCTTATTATTATTAAAAATATTAATTATTAATATTTATTATATATTATTATTATATATTATATATTATTATTATTATTAATTATTATATATTATTATTATTATTATTATAATATTATAATAAATAATAATAATAAAATAATATAATAATAATAATAATAATAATAATAATAATAATTAATGCAATAATAAAAATCCAAAATAATCAATAATAATAAGATAATAATGATAATAATAATAACGCAGTTTTTCCGATTTTAATCCCTTCACTTATTTTTATCAGAGTAAAAATATTCTTACCTTATATATTAAATCATTATTTTATACTCAGAGTAAATTGAAATTACATCCATTTACATATCAGTACATGAATATTAAGAACATGAATATATATTCAAATAAAAATGTAAACACAAAATAACCAACATTAGATATTTCAGTTATGAATATTCTTCCAGACTTATTTAGGATTATTTTAAGAATTTTTTATAAAAAATAAGATTTTTAATTTGTTAAAATTGTTGAAAAAATAGTTTATTATTCTCAAGGGAGAATGTGACAACATTGGCTTACTCACTCTCCGAGTGAGCACACGAAAGGTGCAAATGTAAAAATTTTTTTTACACTAACGAATACCCACTTAAAAAAATAACTATAATAATATATATATATAATACGATGATATATATAGTAAGTTCTATGGAGGTTTTTCTCGGTATCCTTACCGGGGATCGAACGGTGAGGGACTGCGTCTCACCTCTCGTCCCCTGTATCCGGGCATACGATCACCGCTATATTCAAACTGAATAGTTAAGAAAATAATAAATTTATTTTTGTTATCATATTATATATATTTCTCTCTCCAAGGCGGAGAAAATAATAATAAGGTAGTTATATATATCTTTAGGCAAACTTTCCTTCTCGTAGACTAACTGCAAGTAATTTCATAAGTAGGTTCAATTAGATGCAGTATCCACTAGATATTTTTATAATATTTATAGAATAATTAAATAATATTATTAGTAATATAATAAATAAATATGTTCTTTATTATTTTAAGTCCTGACTTGAAACTATAAATTAATAGCTAAAAATTCATAAATATAAGTATTAATCTCTAGAGATGGCTATGTGCCTTAAATTCTTCCAATACAATACTATATTCAAACTTCTATTATTAATATATATTAATATAATATATAATATATTATATATATTATATATATTATATATTAATATATATATTTATATATAATATAATATATTATTAATATATCATATATATATAGCTTTTGATATTATTATATTATGATATATTGCCAAATGTTATTTGTTAAAGATAGATAGACAGTGTACAGATATTGGTAATTTGGATAGGATAATATTATAAAGTTTAAATAGGAATATGTGCATGTATTTCTGACTTTCTCTCT
>JABUQX010083528.1:37500-45000 GCA_015478945.1 Trachelipus rathkii | reverse complement strand
TAATAATAATAATAATAATAATAATAATAATAATAATAATAATAATAATAATAATAATAATAATAATAATAATAATAATAATAATAATAATAATAATAATAATAATAATAATAATAATAATAATAATAATAATAATAATAATAATAATAATAATAATAAACATCATCATTGTAAATTGATTTTAGACCTAAGTTACATATTGATATTTAACAATATTATAGCAATTATTTACAAATTTACTTAGTTTTAATAAAAAAAAAGTTGTATAAAATAATTTTATTTCATTTAATAGCTAAGTTTTTTTTTATTCCCACAAGCAGCTGAAATAATTTTATGGTTTCAACGAAACACTAGAAGATAGAAAAAAAGTTGATTGAGATTGAGAAGAAGTGACAGAAAAATAGTTTTTAAAATACGGTATCTTGTTTTGATATCATGATTGTAAATTATGAGAACAAGAGAGATGGGATAAGACTAGTTTCCTTTGTGAAGAGCAGGGACTTGACATACTCGAATGTGCTGTAAGAGCGCCAAACGTTAAAGAAAGTGAAAGAAACAGTTGGAAATCTATAATTTCCTGAAATCTGGAGTGAGTGGACGAAATCAGGCTAGAGAAAAATAGCAATATTATTAAATAATGAAATACGAGAATATTTGAAAGAAGCAAAATATATTAATCTCAAGGTTTGGTGGATGAAAATTAAATTGAAGAATGAAAATTCGATTTTATAGGGGCATATACACTACTACTATATGGTAGTGTAGAAGAAATGGTGGAGATGCTTTGCAGGAATGAGGGAATCTTTCAAAACGTCTGGTATGAATGATAAAATGCGTCTAATGGATCATCTAATTGCTGAGGTAATTGATACAGAGGTGAGAGAAGTAGCAATTTCTTTGATTAAAATTGTATTAACCTCTTATGAAATACGTTTTTGAATAATGTGAAGTTCATAAATTGATCCTATACATAATTACTGTTCTAAATAGGGGTAACATTGTTTATGAATGAAGTTCACTTCATAAATATGGAATGAATCTATCTACTCATACAGTTTCTTTGTCCAACTTTCTGACCCTAAACTTAAACACTATGCTCATTCCTTTATATACCCTATTAATGAAGTCTTCAGCTAATTATGAAGGCTTATAGTCTATTTCAGCCAAAGGCCAAATGAAAGAAAAATAATTGATCTGTGAACAATTCGCTAATTTACTATGTTAATATACGACACAAGAAAAGCAAAGGATATTAAATTAACCATCCTATAAGGAGTAGCAGGTTTAGAGAAACCTATCATTGTTTAGTAGATGCAAATTTAATCTTTAAAATATGCAGGAAAATCAAAGTTTTTTAGAACTAGAATTTTCGAGAATGGAGAGATGAAATAGCAAACACTACGGTAAGAAAAGAAAAGTAGAGGGAAAAATGAAGGGGAAAAAAATTAATAAGAAAAGTTGTTTTTTTAAAAAATATTTTGATTATACAGAAGGTCCGTGGTTTTTGAAAAAGGTTAGGGAAAAGGAAAATAAGCGAGGAAAAAGTGATTATTCATATGCTATAAATAAAAGAAAAAATTAATTATCTTCAAGGCCTATGGATTAAAAATGTGCAAAAGTAATATAGTACAAGAAGACAGTATGTTATCAAGTCAAGAATTATGCTGAAGAACCAAAGAGATGAGCAGATAATAAAACGAAGAAACAGTAGGAAATGGTGGGGGGTGGGGAGATACAAATTATTTTTGAAAGAAATAATTCACATAAAAAGCAAATGTAGATATTATATAATGTGTGATGGGGAAAGAAATAATGAGTCACAAGATTGTCGATACCCTTCTTGACCAATTTACGAAAGTAATGAGACCTAAATGAGTGCTTTAAGTATATATGGAAATAAATTTCATGAATATGGTAAAGAGACTACAAACTATTGTTTTCATTAAGAAGGGTAAGGTTGAATTGTTTAAAGTAGCAACAATAGTGAGACTATATTGCATTACGGTTTCATGAGCAATGTTCGCAGTTAAGGGACTGGAAAACATTAAAAAAGAATCTATAATAAATATTTTTTACTATATTAGCTTAATTTATATATAATTTAAAATTATACGAATATTTTAATTATAACTGCATAACTGTCGCTATAATTTTATAATTATATAACTGTCTATCCTCTAAAACTTCAATGCAATTTTAAATATTATTTTCGAAGAAAATTCTGATCTCAAAACACAAATCATAAATAATAATAAATTTTATCGAGCAAATTATACTTTTCCTATCTTGAATTCCTGGAAAAATTACTTTGCAATTTTGAAGTCAATTATTTTTAGAAGGAAACTGTGTTGAGTTAGTTTGGGATATATTTGAGTTAATTATTTTAGAAGAAATACAATTTTGGGGTAACTTGGTGTATATTTGAGTTAAATATTTTAAGAGAAAAATTTTTAAGTAGGTTTGGCGAATGTTTTGGACATTCATAGACAAAAACCTAACTTAACCGTTGAATGTAATAAGGAAACAAGAAAATAATAAATAAAAGTTATTTTTCTTTTTTTTAGATTGCATCTCACGTACATTGCCCTTTTCGTAGAGTAATTTTCTAAGAAGTTTCTTCTTAGACTCCGCATGACCAAATCGAAACCGCAATTTCAATTACTGTACAGCTATGACAATCAAATATTTGTACTATAAGACAGTGCTCTTATAATTAATCCATTATCAGAAATTATAATAAGTATATTACAATAATTATAACATAATTATAACGAGGGAATAAGTAGTACTCATATTTGCAGAATTTTCAGTTTACTTCAATAATTTAGAAAAAAAATGATTAAATTTTTATAAAAAATTATCTATAATAGTTTATTTGCATAGTAAAATCATTTATTTCTTTATTAATTTTTTTATTCATCTGTTTGTTTATTCATTCATTTATTTATTTATTCATTTATTCAAGTATTCCACCAAGGGGAATTAATATAAATATTATAATAATATCATAATATTTATATCTAATTTTTCTTCAAGTAAATGACCCAATCACAAATATTTTTTTTTATCTTTAAACAGTTTTATTACCTGTGAGGCAAACTCTGGACTGTCCTGAGTCCTCCAGTGCCACATGTCATGTAGAAGGGTCACAAAAGACGCAGAAGGAGCGTCTCTTGTTGACGATGAACTTGATGTAGAAGCAGATTCCGAAATGAGCTTTTTCTCCCACAGCAGCACTACAATAATATACATCACAAACTTCCACATTCCATTAACTTCTGAAACCATATATATATATATATATATATATATATATATATATATATATAGTTATATATATATATATATATATATATATATATATATATATATATATATATATATATATATATATAATGAAGAAGTCTGAAATATCTCATTAGATATTTTTATTATTATTATTATTATTATTTTCAGCCCTCTTTGAAAAGAATCCTGCCCGTGAGTGGTTATTGTGTGATAATATATTATTATATATATACATATATATATATATATATATATATATATATATATATATTACATACATATATATATATTATTGTATATGTATATATATATATATATATATATATTATTATATATATATTATTATACATATATATATATATATACATATATATATATTATTATTATATATATATATATATATACATTATATATAAATATATTATCAGTATTTATATTACATATATATTCTTATGTTATTACATATGATATATATATATATATATATATATATATATATATATATATATATATATATTATATTATTATATATATATATATATATATATTATATATATATATATATATATATATATATATATATATATATATATATTATATATATATATATATATATATATATATATATATATATATATATATATATGTATATAACGGCGAAGGTTGCAGTGGCACTGAGGAAGTCCGAACGTCGTTGCAGCCTCAAAAAGCAGAGGAATCTCCCTATTCAGGTGAGCCCCTGGATGCCAGAGGCAGCACCTGTTCTCTTCGGGGACAAAAACTGGTCACCTCTCACCGAACCTGAAGAAGCACATTCTCCCAATCAAAAAGTGAGCCTCTCTCACGTTACGTTATATCAGATTATCCAACTCAATCTATTGTAACCTTTGTAACCATATTTGTATTTACCCAAACTTAGATTCAATTATAATAATAATAATCCAGGATCCAACAACGTGTACCAAAAAAAATGTCCACCCACTATGAAATTGTAATTATGATACTATATAACTCATATAAGTCACATCTATGTAAATTGTACCGTTCTCTTTATTTATGTAATTTTTGTTCTTATTTTTGTAATAACTATTTGTGTTTTTATTTCTATAGTTTTCATATGTCTACTATGTTAATACTGTGTGTCCTGTGTTTTAATCTGCCTATTCCTATCAATAAAATTTTACCTGCAGGCCAAACCAATCATCATTGATCAACCTCCAACCCCAATTCTATAGCTTCCATTGCTATAGATAACAAAACTCATAACTAGCATCATTAGCACTGTGCTTAACAATCCGGCTGACATTCATCCAAACACTGGCCAACAAATATATATTTGCCCCATCTGCAAGAAACACATTACAAGAAATCAACCATCTATAGAATGTTCCCAATGCAAAAATGATCCATAAGAAACAAATGCTCCCTTTTCATAAGTTTACCTGACATAACCATGGTCCTGGGTTTATATGCAACCCACCAACCACCACTCACCCCAAAAAACAAACAAACATTTAACAAATCTACTATAAAATTTTCAGATAAATATAAACGGGTTTAAAACGGTAAGCAATCCAAAATTAACCTTTCTTTCCAAACATAGCATCGATATAGCCCTAATACAGGAAACCCACACACCACAAAACACTTTAAAAACACCCTTCTATGGATATGACTCCATCTACTCCAACTTACCACCAGAAAACAACACACTACTAACATTAATTAAAAACAACTTACCCTACCACAACACCACAACTAAAAATACAAACCTACTAAATGACCCAATCATCAATATCCAGTAATTTACCATTCTCTTCAATAACACCCCTCACAATATCATAAATATATACATTCCCCATCTCACATCCCAATACTGCCCAAACAACTACAAACCAAATTTAAGCCCTATCAACACAATAAACAACCTAATAATAGGAGGCGACTTAGTGCACGACCACACTGCCTGCATAAAGGATTACACCCTTCTGATAATCGAGGGAACTACATTTCAACCAACTGATTCATTAAACATATTAAATTATAAAAACCTACCTACTCGTATCCCTCCCTAAACCAATCAAACTAAGACATCCCTGACATTACTTTTTCCTCACAATCTCTCTATACCAACATCACATGGAATACAGAAATTGATCCCCCATCAGACCACATCCCAATAATAATCACCTGTCAAGCAACAAAAATTACCAAACCCAAAATAACTACAACATTCACAAACTATATATATATATATATATATATATATATAGAGCATATAGCATATATATATATATATATAGTATATATATATATATATATATATATATATATATATATTGAATCCAACCTACTCACACTACAAACCAGAACTCCCACTCTCTACATAAAACCATAGATAACTTCACCAAAATAGTCCAGAAAGCCTCCAATCTTTACATACCTAAAGGTCACAGAAAACACTACAACCCCTCACTTACCCCCGAAATCTGTAACATAATAAAACAAAGAAACACCATCCGACAACAACGAATATATACCCCAGAACTGACCGCACAAATAAATTCCTTAAACACACAGATCACCAATTTAATTTCCACCCACAAATCAGAAAAATTCAAGAAACACCTAAAGGACAGCATGGGCAGACCTGAAGAGAAAAACGTCTCCATAACTCGCAGAACAACACCCCACCCACAAATGAAGCTCTAAGAGGACACAACAACTCCCTCCCCTCTCCCAAACAACACTGCAACATCCTCGCACAACACTATTCCAACATATCAAATAAACCCACTCACGCAAATAATAGAAGAATAATACGCAAACTCAAAACAATACAATTAGAAGTCAACCCTGACTCCTCATTCACCACCCAAAAAAAAATTCCCCTGCCACCGGACCAGATAACACCTCCAACCTTCATATAAAACACTTTGGACCAGCTACCATATCATTCATCACTGATATCTTCAATAAATCCTGGTCTCTCAACTACATCCCCCCACACTGGAAAAAAGCAATCATCATACCTAAATTAAAACCCAGAAAAGATCCCAATCTCCCATCTTCATACCGCCCCATATCCCTTCTCTCATCCCTATGCAAACTCATGGAGAAAATCATATCCCAAAAATTCAAACCACCTTCCACTCCCCAAACCATCAACACAGCTTTAAAAATCTCACTCTACATCAACAGCTCTAACTAACATTACACAAAACATCGTAAATGGACTAAACAAAACACCTTCTCACAGAACTATCCTCCTAGCCATAGACATCAGTAAAGCTTTTGACACAATACCCAGACACATCCTTATCCAAAATATTCTAAATGCTCCCCTACATAACTACAAAAAATGGTTATCTAATTTCATATCAGGACGCACAGCCCAGGTATCAAGCAAACACCAGAACTCAAAAACAGTGAAGTTAAGAAATGGAGTTCCCCAAGAAGCCATCTTGTCCCCTTTTTTATTCTCAACCTATTTACAGCCGATATCCCTACCCCCAAACTCCCAACTCAAAAATAATAACCTACGCAGACGACTTAACTATAACCATATCAGACCCTTCAGTACCCACTGCCACAATCCTCACTCAGACTTACTTAAATCACCTAGAAGCTTGGTTATCATCCAACAGAATGTCAGCCTCTGCAGAGAAATCATCTATTACCTTAATCACCACTGATAGACACCAATCATCACTCCACCCACAAATAACCCTAAACAACTCCATCATCCCCCTAAACAAAACACCCAAAATACTCGGAATAACCTTCGACACCCACTTCACCTTTACACCACACATTCAAAACATCATAAGTACAGCAAACAGGAAATTAAATGTCCTCCGAACCTTATCCCAACACAATTTCAGCAATGAAACAACCACACTGTCAACAATATTCAAACAATTCACAAGAACTACAATCAACTATGGATCAACAGTCTGGTATCCACTAACCTCCCCCACTAATAGAAATAAACTACAAAGAATACAAAACACCGCCCTGCGTTCAATAACTGGTTGCCTGAAAACCACCCCTATTCAACATCTGCATGAAGAAACAAAAATTATACCAATTCTAGACCATCTTGATATGATAGGGAACCCACTTCCATGCCACATTTGACCTCTCATCCCTGTCATAACTACTTACAGGAACACAATTATCAAGCTTGAAATCCCCTCCTCTTCTTGCATC
>JABUQX010083528.1:17500-27500 GCA_015478945.1 Trachelipus rathkii | reverse complement strand
CTTTTGGAAGTTGGATTGAAAGCGTATCGCCCGAGAAAGAAGCCTCGACTTACAGAGATGATGATGAAGACACGTTATGCCTGGGCTAAGAACCATGTTGAGTGGACTTCCGAGCAATGGGAAAAGGTAAGAATGACACATCTATAGTTAACTTGTATTGGACAAAAGATCATTAATTATTATTAGAAGTTGTGGTGCATAAAAATAATTTATTAGTGGATATAGGAATATTTTCTGTTACAGTATCTGTGACAGTATTTTTTTTAACTGTACTGTATATTATTTATATTCATGTAGGTAGTTAGTTCTCTTGACTGTATGAACTGTATATTTTCTTTTTTCATGTAGGTAGTCTTCTCTGACGAATCAACCATCGCAGTACTTGATGACCGTGTTCAGACTGTTCGAAGACGAGCTGGTGAAGAATTTTTAGCTCAATGTCTGAAGAAAACAATAAAATTTCCAACAAAAATCATGGTGTGGGGAGCTATTTCTGTGCATGGAACAAGCCGTTTACACATTGTTGATGGAACCATGGACCAATTTAAGTACATAGAGGTACTTAAAGGTCGTTTGTTACCTCAAATAAGGGAATGGTATGGTGAAAGTCCTTGGATATTTCAACAAGACTCTGCTCCATGCCATACTGCAAAATCGGTGAAGAAATGGTGCACAGAAAATGGCGTTCAGGTGCTCCCATGGGCTGGAAATTCTCCAGACATGAATCCTATAGAGAGTTTATGGTGCATACTCAAGGATGAAATACATAAACAGCCCATTACGACCAAACAACAACTTATAGAACGTCTTATTGAAGTTTGGTTTCGATCTCCGCGAATTCAAGAAATGTGCAGAACTTTGATCACTGGCATGCCAAGACGTGTTAAAGCACTTATTCATGCAAAAGGTGGCCAAACTGCTTATTAAACAATATATCATATACAACACCATCATATAGCACCCAAATAAATGTTTTTTTTATCAATTAACTTTATTTTTTTTACCCTTTTGTTGAAAATTTGAAATTTTTTGAAAAATCCATAATAATTGTGCCAGTACTGTATATATATATATATATATATATATATATATATATATTATATATATATAAATATATATATATATATTAATAATATAAATATATATATATATATATATATATATATATATATATATATATATTTTTATATATATATATATATATATATATATATATATATATATATATATATATATATATATATATATATATATATATATATATATATATATATATATATATATATATATATATATATATATATATATATATATAATATATATATATATATATTATATATATATATATATATATATATATATATATATATATATATATATATATATATATATATATATATATATATATATATATTAGTGATGCAGGTAACATCCGCATCCGCGGAGCATCCGCACATTATTAAAGATCCGCATCCGCGCTTTGCCCTGCGGATGTTGCGCGGATATTTATTGTCGAGATTTGATAAAGAATTTTATAATAAAAATACTTAAGATGAATCTGAACGCAAACTTTAAATGAGAGACATGGGACTCGACTCAACTCAAAAACGCTTTGGTTCTGTGGAAATTAATGACCTTCATACTATTGCAACTTACTTAGATCCCCGTTATAAAGGCAAGTATTTTTGTAACAATATTAGAAAAAGTTAAATCGTCACTTTGTGTTGCAGTTGAAAAACTTCAATCCGAATAGTCTATTAATTCGCCAGCCATTAAAAGGAAATCCACGAAATCTACAGATCCAACATCTTCTACAAAAAAATAATCAATAACAGGTTCACTGGAAGAATTTCTACAGTCCAGTAGTGATGAAGAAACACACGCATTACCAAAAGATGTAGTGCAAATGATTGAAAACTATCACCAAGAAAAACGACTAGATACAAATGATGATCCTATCAGTTGGTGGAAAGTTAAGCAAAATGTTTACCCACGCTTGAGTAAACTTGCAAGGAAATACTTGGCCTGTCCTCCAACTAGTGTTCCAAGTGAGAGAGTATTTAGCAATGCTGGGCTAATATATGATGAAAAGAGAAACAGACTCTCAACAGAAAAGGCAGAAAAATTGATGTTTCTCAAGCACAACCTTCCTATATTTGAATTTCAATACTAGTGCAAAAAGTATATAATCCATTGTAAAATCTCTTTCATTAATTATTATTATTATTATTATTATTATTATTATTATTATTATTATTAATATTATTATTATTATTATTATTATTATTATTATTATTATTATTATTATTATTATTATTATTATTATTATTATTATTATTATTATTATTTTTATTATTATTATTATTATTATTATTATTATTATTATTATTATTATTATTATTATTATTATTATTATTATTATTATTATTATTATTATTATTATTATTATTTTTATAATTATTATTATTATTATTATAATTATTATAATTATTATAATTATTATTATTATTATTATTATTATTATTATTATTATTATTATTATTATTATTATTATTATTATTATTATTATTATTATTATTATTATTATTATTATTATTATTGAAATTTAATATGAATTTGATTTTTTTGCTGTTTTTTTTATTTTTATTCTTCGTTTTCAATTATTTTAATTTTTGGAAGTATTTTCTTAAAAACCTGTTTCACACTATATATATATATATATATATATATATATATATATATATATATATATATATATATATATATATATATATATATATATATATGTGTGTGTGTATATATATGTATATATATTTATTTATATATATATATATATATATATATATAAAAATTGTTATTCTATATATATATATATATATATATATATATATATATATATATATATATATATATATATATATATATATATATATATATATATATATATATATATATATAAAATATAAAAATATCTATATATATATATATATATATATATATATATATATATATATATATATATATATATATAAAGCTTTTGATAAGGTTCCCCACATAAGGCTGATGAAGAAGTTATTTCAATGTGGTATAGGTGGAGTGGTACATGGCTGGATTAAAGAGTGGTTGTGGAATAGAAAACAGTGTGTACAACTAAATAGCAATAAGTCATCATGGGAAATAGTGAAGAGTGATGTTCAGAGCTGGGGCCACTTTTGTTCCTCATATATATAAATGATTTAGACCAGGGAGTGGCAGGGACGTAAATGCAAGGTTTCTAGGTTTGCAGATGATACCAAAGTTGCCACCTCAGTTAGGAATAGTGAAGGATATATAAAGATTCAAAATGATCTTGATAAACTTCTTGGGTGGGCAGATAAGTGGCAAATGAATTTTAATAGTAAAAAGTGTAAGGTTCTTCACCTAGGTTTCTCAAATAAAGTTTTAACTACGATATGAATTGGGGATTGGCTTGAGTCTGTGGACCAAGAAAAATATTTATGATCATAAGCAGTAATTTGAAAGTAGCTAATCAGTGTTTGGAAGCAAGGAATAAAGTTAATAAGATGCTGGGCATAATAAATCGCAATGTTGTTTACAAGAGCAAAGAAGTAATAAGTAAACTGTATAATAGCTATGTTATGCCAATAATACAGTATTGTGCACAAGTTTGGGCCCCTTATTTAAAGAAAGACTTAGATATGCAAGAGAGAGTGCAACGTAGAGCAACAAGGATGATTTCTGGGTTAGAGGGAAAGTATGAGAGGCTGAAGGAGTTAGGAATGCTTTCTGTAGAAAGGCGATTTCTCAGAGGGGACATGATACAAGTCTACAAAAATTTTTATCACTTACTGGATAATACGGGAGACCAATAAATTCTTCATAGTAGAGCACGGACGGGAGACCAGGGGCATAACAAGAAATTAAGAAGAAAGCATGCCATCTTGATATAAGAAAGCATTCTTTCAGCAATAGGGTTGTTAAATTTTGGAATGGTTTGCCACAGGAGGTTGTATATATAATTGTATATATATATATATATATAGCAGCATATATATATATATATACATATATATATATGTTATTATTGTTACAGCAGAAGTAAAGTATGTTATATATATATATATATATATATATATATATATATATATATATATTGATATAGTTATATGAATATGTATATATATATATATATATATATATATATATATATATATATATATATATATATATATATATATATATATATATATATATATATATATATATATATATATATAAATATATATATATATATATATATATATATATATATATATATATATATATATATATAATGACATACTTTATATTCGTAAATGGAAATTACTGCTGGAAAATGCCACGCCTCGCCACTGATATATATATATAAATATATATATATATATATATATATATATATATATATATATATATATATATATATATATATATATATATATATATATATATATATATATATATATATATATATATATATATATATATATAAATTCGTTTAAAGACCATAGAAATTGTACCTGGTATAAAATGGTAGAAATGATGTGGTTAAGATGTAGAGTAGAGTAAGAAGAGAAACCATAAATCCTGACTTCATTCCTTATCTACAACAGAAAATATCTTTAACAGGGTTTAGTATTATTCTTTCTAAACTTCTTTTATCAACGAAATAACTCTTCTTCGAAAGCATGTTTTCCCTCTCCTTACAAATGATGCTCCACAAGTTTTTCAATTCTTCTCTATATAAAGTTTAGAGGAATGCGCTTTATAAAAAATTTGAAAACACAGAGGAAAAAAAAAGTCGAACCTTATTAAGCAAAAGTGAAGATCCATATTCGCAATTGTTGGTAAAATAATTATTAGCAATAATTTGAAAAGAATATATACTATATATCATATATATATATATATATATATATAATATATATATTATTATATATTATATATATATAATATATATATTATATATATTATAATTATATATATATATATATATTATACTTTGATATATAATATATATATTATATATAATATATATATACTATCTATATATATAAGTATATATATATATTATATGAATATATATATATATATTATATATATATATATTATATATACTATATATTTGTGTCTTAATCTGATTCTGAAATTTCTAATATCCATAGAATTTTATAATTTTTATCTTTAGTATTGTATATATATATATATTATTATATATATATTATTTATATATATTATATATATATAATATATATATATTTAATATATATATATATTATATATCGATATATATATAGTATATATTATATCTTCTTCTTCTTCATCCTTCTTTTGGCCCCAAGATTGGGGGTAAGGTCTGTACAAGCAATCGGAAAGAAAAGCAGTAGGAGAAAATGACAAACGTCGAAAAGAAACCGCCTTACCGACCCCTCTGTACCATTAATTAAGTGAGAGCTCGTCCCAAAGCAGAAAATTCCCCTAGAGCATCAGGGGACCGGACGGACCTCACTATGGTAAAATCGTCATGTAAGGGTTCCATCCCCTGTCTCCAGGTGGGCCAAAACCATGCCCCCATACAACCCGCCATTCTCTCCTATCACGCACCTTTATTCTCGCCTCTGCAAAACTCCTCACATCTCTCTCCTTCAGACATTCGTTCCACCGACTCGATCCACTTCCTCTTCGGTCTCCCGCCGGTCGATTCCCAGCACATTCTATATATCCGCCTAACCAACCGACTTTCATTCATCTTTTCAACATGACCAATCCATCTCAAAGTACTTTCACTTATTCTCTCATTTACCCTTCTCACACCACACCACTCTCTAATTACCGTTCTCCTCACTCTTATTATTCTTTCACACCTATGCAATCCCCTAAGAATTGTCCATACTGAACAACATTGAACTTTAGATCTATACTCTTATTCCATGACATAGTCACTACCATATTCTTAATGTCTAAACATACCCTCATGTAAGACTCTAGCGAACTCAAGACTTAGTCCCTTACATTCACCAACGATTTAATTGCACCAGCCACCTTCGCTGCCATTCACACTTTCCTACTACAACTCTGCATCATACCGTTCCCTTCTCATCCAACCCATACCCTAAATCATTTAATACTGCAGACTTGCTCCAGCTGCTCACCATCTAACATAACGTCACACTGAGGACTGTCCTCACTCATCAACCATATACCTTACTCTTATCTACGTTATCTTCAGACCCCTCCTTTTACATACCCTGCCAATCTCTCCACCAAATCCTCTCAATACTCTCTTCAGACTCGCCACACAAGAACAAATCATCCGCATATAATAGGTAGGGCGCCCTCCACTCTCTCCAATTCTCCATCCATCTCTAACAACCTATTCTCTGCATCGCCCAACCTCCAAATTCTTTCATAACGCCATCCATATACAGCATTCGATAACCACAAGGAACATAACAGCAACCTGTCTCACTTCCGTATTAATTCTAAAACCAATCACATTGACACCATTTATTCTTACACACGCTTCCTATCGTGTCATATCATACTTCTTGATTCTCATTCAGAAGCCTCCACCAACAGCATATATCATAATACCTGCCATAAAGCTTCCCTATTTACTCTATCATACGCCTGTTTGTAAATCCATAAAACATAAATATAATTTATTCTTCTTCTCATCCTCAGTTTCTCAATCATTTGTTTCAATGTAAAGATTTGATTCCACCACATCTCTTACCAATCTAACGCACCTTGTTCTCTCACCATCAGTCCTCAGTCACTCGACCACTCTTTCGACCACCAAAATACCAGCATATACTTCCTACAAACACGTCAATAAAACTTATTCCCTATTAATATTTCTCTACAGTTCCCGCTTTTATCCCTTACCCTTATACAAAGGTATTATCACGCTCTCCTCCAATCCTTGGAACTATACCTTCCATAAAGCGCTTATTACAACTTGTCCAAATCAATCAATCACACATCTCGCTCTCCGCTCTTGATATTTCACTAGAGTTTCATCTATACCTGGCAGATTACCATTCTTCATTCTCTCACCCTACCCATTAACCTCTCTCCTTACTAATCACCTATCCCAAAATACCCTATTCCTTCTTGCACATCAAACCACACACATTCACTAACACTCATCATTACTGTAATATGTGCAAGACTTTTCGACGTGTTCTTTCACACACTCCCTCCAATCCATTTCATCAGTTTACAATGCACCATCCATTCATTATTCTAAGCAGATTCCCCTTATTCTCATTCTTAACCTTATTCGCGCTTCTTCCAGAAGAGCTTCCTATTTTCTTGTAAGTCTCCTTGTAAGTCTTCATTCATCATCCTTCCAAACGTTCATATTACCTCTTGTCATTCTCCTACGTATACCACCTTTTAGTATTTTTTTTTCCGCCTTATATAATTTCAAGCATCTTTCTTTTGAAACTTCCATATTTGCTTTTAGTACATTCAATCACGCTTCTTTTTTTACCTTTGACCGCTTTCATCACCTCTTCATTCCACATTCGCTTTTTTAAACATTCTTACTCCATACTTTAGCACATCCACACACTTCCTTTGCACTACTAACAATTGCTTCCTCATTTGCCTCAGATTTGTTTCGGTATCAATTGTTCCATTCAATCCCGATTTTACTAGGCGACGCTCTTACTACTTATCCTTATTCTCCTGCCTCACTTAACTTCTACTCTAATTTTAACCTAACTTCTTTCAATCACCTCTTCAAAATCGCAAGCCCCCTCAACTTATTTTACATAGCACAACATAATGATCCGATAACCCCATTCCTAAACCCCTCACTGATTTAAACATCCAACACATACTTTAACATCTCCTTCTTCACCAACACAAACTAACAATACTTTTCACTTCGATACAATCTCTACCTACACAACAACTCTAGTATACCTATGGATACTCTTGTGTTTAAGAAAGTATTACTTACACACATACCTCTCTCTTCACAGAAATCAATCACTTCCTACCATTCTCATTTTCTCCCCTACCTCAAAACACCTGTTATCCATCCCTTTTTTGGATTCACCTATCCAACCCATTCAGGTCCCCACCCATCATATCTGAAGCTCTACTCACACCGCATCCAAACATATTCAAATTATCCCAAAATCGTACTCTCTTCAAACGTTTCCTCAGATGACATACGTCCAACCACACAGCACTTGACCTTTTCAACTTAATTAAACCTTAGAATTTAGGACTCACACATACAAGTCTAACCATAGCTTTGTAACCACAGGTCTTCATTTCAAATTGCAAGCTCCTTCTCTCCCTCTCTCATTCTCTCCCACCAGCCACGACGCACATTTCACATCCACCACCATTAATTTTTCACGCTTTTCCTTTCATCTTGTGTTTCAGTCACAGCGAGCAAAGTCAAATTTTGCCCTTTCAAATACTTCCATCACTCTCTCCTCTTTCTCATCAACTTTATTCCTCTGAATTCCATGTACCCATACGATTCATTCATTTTCGCCGAAAATTTGAAGGTCGTTTACGGCGATCACGACCATCCCCGCTGCCATCAGCATTCCTAGCAAGAGATAGTGGTAGTGTGCAGCCAACCCAACTACCACGGCCCTTAGTCGACTTCTACGACACGCAGACATACGATGTGGGAAATTCTTTTTCCCGAAACACAGGGATTTGAGTAGTAGGGATGTCTGTAAGGTGTTATCTAGAAGTGGGGTGTGTACTTTAAACATGTGTATATGATATGTGGATATAAATTGTGGTTAGTAATATGTGCCTGGAGGAAATATATATATATAAATAAATTATATATAATTATAATAATTTATATAGAATATATATATATATATATATATATATATATATCTATCAAATATCTATATTAATATAAATATATAATAAATAATGATATAATAATATAATATACTATATAAAATTAAATAATATATTTATATAAATATATAATCATATAATATAATATAATTATAATTATATATATATATAGTAATATATATATATATAGATATATATAATATTTATATATATATATATAAATATATATAATAATATATATATTATATATAATTATATATATATATTAATATATATATATACCAGTGGCGTACTTTGAAGGTTATAATTGGGTAGGCAGCTATATATAATTATAACTATTATTATTATATTATTAGTATTATATATTATTATTATATATATATATATATATATTATATATATATATATATTATATATAATATATATATATATTAAATAATATATATATATTTATCTATATATATATATATATATAATTATAATACTATATATATATATATATATATATTATATTATATAATATATATATATATATATATATATATATATATAATATATATTATATAAGTATATATATAATATATAATTATATAATATATATATATATAATATATATAATAATATATATATATATATATATATATATATATATATATATAATTTATATACAGAACATTATTTTGCCTTGGATGTTATTTAGATCAGTAAGATGTAGGTCTCCAGATTTTTTAAAATCAAAGTTGTTTTTTAGATAAGCTTTTAAATGCTCTTTTTTTTCAATATAATTCACGTTTCAAACTAAAAACTTACTTATATAAAGGTAAATATCACTTAAGTAATATAACCAAACACTTTACAAAATGCAAGGATTTCAAGCTAAAACTGCTGTTGCCATGATTTTGACACAAGAGAAACTTATATATAAGTTTATATATATATATATATATATACTATATATATATATATATAAATATATATATATATATTAATATATATATATATATATATATAATTACTATATAATATATATATATATATATATATATTATTATTATATATATATATATATATATATATATAATTATATATATATATATATAATATATAATATTAT
>JABUQX010083528.1:5000-12500 GCA_015478945.1 Trachelipus rathkii | reverse complement strand
GTACTCTGTGCCATAACATGAGAGAGAGAGAGAGAGAGAGAGAGAGAGAGAAGAGAGAAGAGAGAGAGAGAAGAGAAGAGAGAGAGAGAGGAGAGAGAGAGAGAGAGAGAGAGAGAGAGAAGAGAGAGAGAGAGAGAGAAATATTATAGGTATGAAAATATTTTGCTTTATGAGAGAGAGAGAGAGAGAGAGAGAGAGAGAGAGAAGAGAGAGAGAGAGAGAGAGAGAGAGAGAGAGAGAGAAATATCATTGTTATCGAAAATATTTTGCTCATAGTGTTTTATCAATTTATTAAGATCTTATAATTTGACATTGGGATTTCAAATAAAATTTACATTCAGAAATCTATGATTTACATAAAGAGTTATGCTAATATGAATGTTATACTTACACATATGATATATTTTTTAACACAGTATATTATCATGTTACAATAATAATAATACAAAAAATTTTTTTTGAAAGAGACGCGTTAATGGCATGTAGGCAAAATTCATGTGTTTTTTTAATTTATAATGAAAGAATTTTGAGATTGTTTTATTATAACACGTCAATAGTCTGATGTAGTAGTAATTGTTCATCTAATATAGATCAGTGGTCCCCCGCGGACCCGGTGGCCCGCGGACCAGCGCCGGTCCGTGAGATGACCTTTCACTTGGTCCACTGATCTTGCCTTAACTGGTGATAAGATATTGAATAATTTATTATTAATTAATTTAAAGAATAAAAATAATTAAATATAATTAAATAAATTAATATATATAATTATAATATATATTATGATATATATATATTTTATATTATATATATAATATTAATTAAGCATACTAATTTATCATTATATTTTAAAGGTAGAAATTATATACATTATATCTATCAACCAGTTTAGGCATTCATGAGTATCCATAGTAAAGGGTCAATTTATCTATACGGACCTGAGGCTGCTTGGTCTACGCGGGCCACTAGTGGTCATGCGGGGGCCCACTGATCTATATATGACTGGAACAATTATCATCATACTACTCACATATAGTTACTATTGATGATATATCAAAACATCTCAAAAATTCTTTACATATATAAATATTAAAAAAATACTACATGAAATATTATGCCTACATGCCACTTAAACCGTCTCTTATCTATAAAAAAATTTTTATTTATATATTGTAACAGAAATCTAACTGTACATAAAAATAATACTCAGAATGGGATATAGTATAACATATTCATATTAGCATAACTCTTTATGTAAATCATATGATTTTCTGAATGTAATTTCTATTGAAAAATCCAATGTATCAAATATATTAAGTATCTTAATAAATTGTATAAAATATACACTACTTGAGCTAAAATAACAATACATACTATGATCATATCATGATATTTTCTATATATACTACTCAATCATACTCATCTATCTCTCTACTCTACTACTACTACTCTCTCTCTTACGTCTATACTCACTACTTATCTACTCTATATTCATTAAGCAAAAATTTTCAATAATACTATATAATAATTTATCTCCTCTCTATCCTCTCTCTACTAATCTTTACTCCTCATACTACTCTATTATATACTCTACGTATATATACTATCTCTCATACTATACTCATCTTACTATATACTCTCTCTCATCATTCTCTTCATCTCTCATCTCATACTATGACTATCTATATCATAGCTCATCTCTCATATATATATATATATATAATATATATATATATATATATATATATATATATATATTTAATAAATTTATAAAATATAAATATATTATATATATATAATATATATATTATATTATATAATAATATATATATATATATATATATATATATAATAATATATTATATATACATTTATATATATTATATATATATAAATATATATATATATATTATATATATATATATTATATATATATATATAATAATATATATTATTATATATATTTATTATATATTATATAATAATATATAATATATATAATATATATATATATATATAGTATATATAAATATATATAATATATAATATAATTATATATATATTAATATATTATATATATATATTACTAATTTTATATATATATATATATATATTTATATATATATATATCTATTAATATATATATATATATAATAATATATATATATATCTATATAGTATATCATATATATATTAATATATAAAATGTATATATATATATATATAATATATATATATATAAATATTATATAATATCTGTTTTCTTTGCATATATAAATATATATATATATTATATATATATAATATATAATTTTTACCCTCTACGCGGCTATGATTCAAAATCTGTTAATTTTGAGAGGTGCCAATAATTACTTATTTATTATTAGTAAATTTTGTTGAAAATCGAGTTTAGCGACGCAGCGAAAAATGTTTATACAAATGTTTTATATACTTTAAAAACTATGTTTTCAATTCCATTTGTAGTTTTTTTCAGTTTTCGCGCTATTCTAGTTTTCTTGGAAAAAATGTGGCAACAACAATGTTTTAAGAAGTAGATTTATTTGAGTCAACAGTCAGCTCATCCACATTTAACTTATAGGTGAGGTGTGCTTTCTTGTTTAGTGTATTCTTTGTCACTGTGCATTGATAGTTTAAACTTATTTTAAATTTTGGTTCATCTTTTTCAAGAATGGCGTGTAAAAGAAAATACAATCCCGATTATATTAAGTTCGGGTTTACCGCAATTGAAGTCAATACAGAGGCGAGACCTCAGTGTGTGATCTGCGCTGCAGTTTTAAGCAATGATGCATTGAAACCAGCAAAGATGGAACGTCATTTAAAGAAAGTCCATCCTAATTTGAGCGATTATCCACCAGAATACTTTGCAGGGAAATTGGAAAATTTGAAGAAAATGAAACTCGGGGAAAAGTGGTACAAGATTTGAAATCTCAGAAAAGGCGCTTTCGGCATCATTCGAGATTTCACGATTAATTGCAAAGTCAAAGAAATCCCATACAATTGGTGAAACATTAGTGAAACCTTGTTTGCTTAAAGCAGTGGAAGAAGTTTTAGGTGAAGACGCTAAAAAGAAAATTCAAGAGATTTCGCTGTCGAATAACACAGTGAAATCTCGAATAGAAAAAATGTCACAAGACGTTGAAGATCAACTTCTGAGTGAAGTAAAAAATTCTCCCTACTTCGCTCTGCAGTGTGACGAAAGCACTGATGTTGCTCAGTGTTGTCAATTACTTGTCTTTGTTCGATATTTAGGTCAAGACAGCACAATCAAAGAAGAACTTCTACTTACACGGGAATTGGAAGCTACATCGAAAGAAAAGGACGTTATGAAGTAATAATATGTTGAAATAAAAAAAAAAAAAAAAAAAAAAAAAAAAAACAAAAAAAAAAAAAAAAAAAAAAAAAACACGATTTTAGAACAACGAATTAAAGAATTAAAGTGGGAAAACTTGCTGGATTTTGTGTACTGATGGTGCTCCAGCGATGCTCGGTTCGCGTTCGGGTTTGGCAACTATGGTAAAAGAGAAGAAATGAGAAAGCACTGACGGCTAAAACGTTGCCAAAAGACCTAACCATTACAATTAAAGTGGCTATAAAGTTGGTGAACACTAAAAAATAGTGCCTTAAATACACGTCTTTTCAAAAAATTGTGCGCTGACTTGGACGCAGAGCACAAAATGCTACTTTTTCACACTGAGGTTCGTTGGCTTTCGAAAGGAAATATGTTGAGCCGCTTGTTTGAGTTAAGAGAAGAACTGAAGGTATTTTTCATAGAATCGAAAATGCAAAAAATTTGAAGGCATCTTGCCTGTCTCGTAGATATATATACTCACCCATTTGAACAATCTAAATTTGCAGTTGCAAGGTTCTGGGAATGAAAAATTGGAAAGCATGGCAAACATATTTGTGCTTGAAGACAAACTGCGTTCGTTTCTTTGCAAAATAGATCTGTGGGCTGACAAAATTCAAGCAAAGAATTATTTGTCCTTTCCAACTCTGAAATCCTTTGTTGATAACCAAACTTATTCTAGCATTACATCAGAGGTTCAACGCAATGTATTGCATCACCTTCAAATTTTGAAACAAGAATTCATTCGCTATTTTCCCGAATATGACAAAAATGAAACAGAAGTCATTAAAAAACTAATACGTAATCCTTTCGGTGTCAGTCCCAAAGACCTCCCTGATGAAATCCAAAAAGAAGCCATCAAACTTCAAAACGATAGTAATTCAAAGACTTACTTGTAATTAGGTATAATTTGACGAGTTGTGATGCAAAAAGCAATCTCTTATGCAAACATTCGAGGAAGAGCCTTGCGGTATCTTGTCCTTTTTTCAACAACATTTTTGTGAACAGGGATTTTCTGCTCTGCTACAGATAAAAAACAAACAAAGAAACAGGCTTGATGCAAGCGACGACATACGTCTAGCATTGAGCAAAGATATCAATCCAAGAATTTCAAAGTTGGTACGAGAAATGCAAGCACAAAGATCACATTGATTATATATATATATATATATATATATATATATATATATATTATGTAAATATATTATTTATCTATATTATATATATATATATAATATATATATATATATATATATAATATATATTATATATATATATAATATATATTATATATATATATATATATATATATATATATTATATATATATATACATATCATATATATATATATAAATATATATATATATATATAATAATATATATATAATATATATATAATATATATATATATATATATATATATATATAATTTACTATATATATATATATATATATATATATTCAACAGATGTTTGTGCAATAAACGCAACAAATTATTTGTATATTTCAAATGGTCCTAAGTGGTTTTGAACCCTTACCCTTGAGATGGGTATCAGAGTGTTACTTCCGAGACCACGATTGGCTAAAAGGAAACCATCATTTTAACCTCTGACAAGTTACGCTTCCCAAAGGAGCGAAGGCGTGTCTTGGACACCTAACCTCCGACGGGCCTCCCGCCAACACTCGGGTCCAGGGGCAACACTGGGTAATTTTTAACCGGACAATATTAGATATTCAAAGATATTTGTGCAATAAACGCAACATTACATTTTATATTTAAATGGTCTAAGTGGGTTTGAACCTTACCCTTTGAATGGGTAACTCCGAGTGTTACCCTCGAGACCACGATTGGCTAAAGGGAAACCCATCATTTTACCTCTGAGAGCTTAGCTTCCCAAGAGGAGAGAAGGCGTGTCTTGGACACCTAACCTCCGATGGGCTCCGCCAACACTCGGTCAGGGGCAACACTGGGGTAAATTTTTAACCGGACATTAATTAAGATATTCAAAGATGTTTGTGCAATAAACGCAACAATTATTTTATATTTCAAATGGTTCTAAGTGGGTTTGAACCCTTACCCTTGAAATGGTACTCCAGAGTGTTACCTCGAGACCAACGATTGGCTAAAAGGAAACCCATCATTTCTAACCTCTGAAAGCTGTAGCTTCCCAAGGAGGAGCGGAAAGGCGGTGTCCTGGACACTAACTCGAGGGCCTCTCCCGCCACACCGGGTCAGGGGCAACACTGGTATTTTAACATCGGACATTAATAGATATTTAAAGATGTTTGTGCAATAACGCCCAACACCACATTATTTGTATATTTCAAATGGTCCTAAGTGGGTTTGAACACTTACCCTTGAGATGGTACTCCACAGAGTGTTAACTCGAGACCACGATTGGCTAAAAGGACACCATCATTTTAACTCTGAAAGCTTAGCTTCCCGAGGAGCGAAGGTGTGTCTTGGACACCTAACCTCCGATGGGCCTCCCCGCCAACATTCGGGCAGGGGCAACACTGGGTAATTTTTTAAAACGGACCCATTAATAGACTATTCAAAGATGTTTTGCATAAACGCAACAATTATTGTATACTTTCAAACTGTCCTAAGTGGGTTTGAACCCTTACCCTTGATATGGTACTCCAAGTGTTACCTCGAGACAACGATTGGCTAAAAGGAAACCCATCATTTTAACTCTGAAAGCTTAGCTTCCCAAGAGGAGCGAAGGCGGTCTTGGACACCTAACCTCCGATGGCCTCCCCGCCACCACTCGTCAAGGGGCAAACAAGGGTAATTTTAACCGACATTTAATAGATATTCAAAGAATGTTTGTGTAAATAAACGCAACCAATTATTTTGTATATTCAATGGTCCTAAAGTGGGTTGACCCCTTCCCTTGAGATTGGTTACTGCCAGAGTTTACCGAGACCACATTGGGCTCAAAGGAAACCCATCATTTTAACTCTGAAAGCTTAGCTTCCCCAAGAGGAGCGAAGGCGTGTCTGGGACACCCTCCGACGGGCCTCCCCGCCAACACTGGGTCAGGGGCAACACTGGTAATTTTTACCGGACATTAATAGATATTCAAAGATATTTGGGCAATAAACGCAACAATTATTTGTATACTTCAAATGGTCCTCAAACCCACTTAGAACCATTTGAAATATACAAATTATTGTTGCGTTTATTGCAACATCTTTGAATATTTATTAATGTCCGGTTAAAAATTACCTTGTCCCTGACCCGAGTGTTGGCGGGAGGCCCGTCGGAGGTTAGCTTCCCAAGACACGCCTTCGCTCCTCTTGGGAAAGCTAAGCTCTCAGAGGTAAAATGATGGGTTCCTTTTAGCCATCGTGGTCTGAGGTAACACTCTGGAGTAACATCTCAAGGGTAAGGGTTCAATCCCATAGGAACATTTGAAATATACAAATAATTGTTGCGTTTATTGCTACAAACATCTTTGAATATCTATTAATGTCCGTTAAAAATTACCAGTGTTTGCCCCTGAACCGAGTGTTGGCGGGGAGGCCCATCGGAGGTTAGGTGTAGCAAGACACGCCTTCGCTCCTCTTGGGAAGCTAGCTTTCAGAGGTATTTGTGATTGGGTTTCCTTTTAGCCCATCGTGGTCTCGAGGTAACACTCTTGGAGTACCATCTCAAGGGCTAAAGGGTTCAAACCCACTTAGGATCATTTGAAATATACAAAAAATTGTTTGGTTTATTGCACAAACATCTTTGAATCATCTATTATATGTCGCGGTTAAAATTACCCAGTGTTGCCCTGACCCGAGTGTTGGCGGGAAGGCCCTTGGAGGTTAGGTGTCCAAGACACGCCCTCGCTCCTCTTGGGAAGCTAAGCTTTCAAAGGTAAAATGATGGTTTCCTTTTAGCCAATCGGGGTCTCGAGGTAACACTCTGGAGTACCATCTCAAGGGTAAGGTTCAAACCCACGAAGGTACATGTGAAAGATACAAATAATTGTTTGGTTTATAGCATTAAAATTATTTAATATATACTAATGTTCGGTTAAAAATTACCCAGTGTTGCCTGAACCGGTGTTGGCGGGGAGCCCATGGAGGTTAGGTGTCAAGACACGCTTCGCTCTCTGGGAAGCTAAGCTTTCAGAGGTAAAAT
>JABUQX010083527.1:0-27553 GCA_015478945.1 Trachelipus rathkii | reverse complement strand
TTAAATTAGATAATATTGATGCCAACGGTTTTTTTTTTTTTTTTTTTTTTTTTTTTTTTTAGTTTTTTAAAATGAAAAAATTTTTTATTTTTGTTTATTACTTTATTCATATTTAATGATATACTTTTAAAAGTACTGGAAAAAATTGCTAATGATATTACTTCCTATAGAAGATTTAATTTGCCAATTTTTTGAAATTAAACTCAATTTTAATTACAGAGAGAGATTTGACAATTTGGCATCAACAATCAGTGGTGATATGCATTATCTCAATAAAAATATTTATCATTTTTCTTCCTTTCCCATGATAAATACTAAAAATATTTTTTTCATGCTGAAAAAAGCACACGCATACTCAATACACACACAGACACACATACCACACACACACACACCACATATATATATTATATATGGTAAAAGTTACTTAACGGCCCCACACGGAACGGGAGCTCGGGATCAAAAAATCTTTTTATTTCACAGGTAGCCTCTATAATACATAAATAGACGTTTTAGGGTCGAAATGAAAAAAAAAAAAAAAAAACAAAAAAAAAAAACAATCACTATCTTCAAAAACTACAATAGCTACAACGAAAAGGAATACATTTTTGGATCCTGGTAAAATTTTAGTAGGGAAAATGTAATTAAAGAATTACCCCAAGGGTTTACCGCACCGATGGTAGGAGTCGGGGTTCGTCTCGGCCATTCCGGGGAAACTAAACCCCGGGGGAGACCTATTTCCCCCCCTCGGGGAGGTCTCCGGAAACCCCGCTCTTTGTATTTGGGTGTCGCGGGGGTTCCTCCGCCCCTCCCTACGGGATATGGAAAACGTCCCCCCCGTGTGTTTCCCGATCGGCTCGAGCCCCCTACATTTGCCCGTATACCTTTACCAATAATATATATATAATTTCCCCCTAGAACAGGTAAAAAAAAAAAAAAAAAAAAAAAAAAAAAAAAAAAAAAAAAAAAAAATTTCATTCGACCTCCCGTTCCATGTAGCCATCATAGAGATGCCTACCTTGGGAAAAAATTTTTTTTGATCGAGCTCCCGTTCCGTTGGGCGTTAATTAACTTTGTCCTATATATATAATAATATAAAATATATATATAAATATATATATATATATATACCTATATATATATATGATATATATATATATATAAATACATATATAAATATATAATATATATATATAATAAATATATATGATAATATATTATATATATATAATAAAAATATATCAAACAAACACCTAGGGAATTACACACTTAATCCCAACTGGCAGATAATTATTTAATAGCTCGATGAATCAAATAGTTCCCCCATCATATAAAACTATCATAATACCAATGCTAAACCCGGTTAAAGACCCCTCAAAACCCCTCTCCTGCCGTCCTCGTACATTACTACATATCAACACTATGCAAACTTCTCAAAAAACTCATTCTGATCAAAATTACAAATAACATCCCCAAACAAAAGTTCCAACATGACTTCCAACCATATCACTCAATCACAACTGCACTCATTAACATCATCAACCCACAATAAAAGACCTAAACTCCAAACCCACACACAATAAAACACAAAACAATACTCACCGTAATAGACATCAACAATGTCTTCGACACAGTTCCAATGCACAACATAATCCATAAAATAATAAACTCCAACATCCCCACAAATTTTAAAAAATGAATATTTAACTTCTTATCAGGAAGAACAGCCCAAACTCAAATCAACAGCAAAAAATCTCGCAGTGAACATCAACAACGGAGTACTTCAAGGAGCAGTCTTATCCCCCCACTGTTCAGCCAATTCACTGCCGATCTCCCACAATCACAAACAGACCACACCAACATTACAACCTACACGGATGACATCACCATCACAACTACACATCAGAACCTAAACACAGCCACAAATTTGACACAACAATATATCAACCAAATCCAAACATGGCTAACTGACAATAGGATGTCCGCCTCACCAAACAAATCATCAATTACTCTAACCACTACAGACCGACAACTCGAAACCTTACACCCCCAAATCTACCTAAACAACACTGTAATTACACTAAACAAAACTACCAAAATCCTTGGCATAAGACTCGACACACACATCTAAATTTCACAAAACACACAGACAACGTAACTTCATCAGCAAACAAGAAATTAAGTATACTAAGAACCATAGCTGACATTCACTGATATCACTAACAACAAACAAATTGCCACTACAATCTATAAGCAACTTATCGGTCTAACATTAAATTACGCCTCTCCTACATGGCACACACTCCTAACCAAGAATAACATGAGAAAATTGAAAATAACACAAAACATGACACTCAGAATAATAATAGGATGCCCCTCCACATCTCCCCAACAACATCTACATAAAGAAACTAAAATTCTACCTAAAGATAAACACTAAGGAATAATAGGCACACAATTCTTTACCAAAACACTAGCACCCAACACCCATGTCACACCGCCCTCTCTAAACAGCCTCCTTCCTTTCCAGCACTATCCTAAAACAAATCTAAACAACATCCCATATCCTCAAAACAACACATCATATAACAAACATATCCACACACTCCTAACCCGAAAACTTCCTAAAAACAATATACTAAACCAACATCCACCTGAAATAGCTCCAAAATTCAACTCTCTCTGAACCATTCAGTCAACCTTAAACAAACTAAGATGCGGCCACCACCCAAACCTACAATACTATAAACACAGATTCAATCTAAACCAAGCCATATCAAGCATCTGTCCAAATTGTAACCTGGCCACGGAAACTGTCTCCCACTTCCTTCTAGATCTTGTCGCTTAACTCTCAAACCCATGATCAATCTTGAACCATTCTCAGCCCTGGAGATCCAAGAAAGACAATGGAGGAGACCGACCGAGGTGGCGAAGTACCTTGGAGGCAGTGTGGCAGCCGCTGAAGAAGGGTTGGCTTCAGGAGGTGAGAATGTGCCAAGTATTTAATATATATATATATATTATATATAAATATATATATATATATATATATATATATATATATATATACCTTGCACATTCTCACCTCCTAGCCACCCTTCTTCAGGGCTGCCACACTGCCTCAAGGTACTTCGCCACCTCGGTCGGTCTCCTCCATTGATCTTTTTGATCTTCCAGGGCTGAGATGTTCAAGATTGATCTGGGTTGAGAGTTAAAGCGACAGATTAGAAGGAAGTGGGAGACAGTTTCCGGGGTCATGTACAATTTGGTCAGATGCTTGATATGGCTTGGTTTAGATTGAATCTGTGTTTATAGTATTGTTGGTTTGGGTGGTGGCCGCATCTTAGTTTGGCTAAGGTTGATTGAATGGTTCTTGTGAGAGTTGAATTCTGGAGCTATTTCAGGTGGATGTTGTTAGGTGGCCTGTTTTTTTAGTAGTTTTTGGTTAGGAGTGTGTGGATATGTTTGTTGTATGATGTGTTGTGTGTTGTTTAGATTTGTTTTAGGATAGTGCTGGAAAGGAAGGAGGTTGTTTAGAGAGGGCGGTGTGACATGGGTGTTGGGTGCTAGTGTTTTGGTAAAGAATTGTGTGCCTATTATTCCTTAGTGTTTATCTTTAGGTAGAATTTTAGTTTCTTTATGTAGATGTTGTTGGGGAGATGTGGAGGGGCATCCTATTATTATTCTGAGTGTCATGTTTTGTGTTATTTTCAATTTTCTCATGTTATTCTTGGTTAGGAGTGTGTGCCATGTAGGAGAGGCGTAATTTAATGTTAGACCGATAAGTTGCTTATAGATTGTAGTGGCAATTTGTTTGTTGTTAGTGATATCAGTGAATGTCAGCTATGGTTCTTAGTATACTTAATTTCTTGTTTGCTGATGAAGTTACGTTGTCTGTGTGTTTTGTGAAATTTAGATGTGTGTCGAGTGTTATGCCTAAGATTTTGGGAGTTTTATTTAGTGGGATTATACTGTTGTTAAGGTAGATTTGGGGGGTGTAAGGTTCCGAGTTGTTGGTCTGTAGTGATTAGAGTAATTAATGATTTGCTTGTTGAGGAGGACATTCTATTGTCAGTTAGCCATGTTTGGATTAAGTTGATATATTGTTGTGTCAAAATTGTGGCAGTATTTATGTTCTGATGTGCAATGGTGATGGTGATGTCATTTGCATAGGTTGTAATGTTGGTGGTGTGGCATGTTTGTGGTTGTGGGAGATCGGCAGTTATTAGGCTGAACAGTGGGGGGATAAGACTGCTCCTTGAAGTACTCCGTTGTTGATGTTCACTGCGAGATTTTTTGCTGTTGATTTGAGTTTGGGCTGTTCTTCCTGATAAGAAGTTAAATATTCATTTTTTAAAATTTGTGGGGATGTTGGAGTTTATTATTTTATGGATTATGTTGTGCATTGGAACTGTGTCGAAGACATTGTTGATGTCTATTACGGTGAGTATTGTTTTGTGTTTTATTGTGTGTGGGTTTGGAGTTTAGGTCTTTTATTGTGGGTTGATGATGTTAATGAGTGCAGTTGTGATTGAGTGATATGGTTGGAAGTCATGTTGGAACTTTTGTTTGGGGATGTTATTTGTAATTTTGATCAGAATGAGTTTTTTGAGAAGTTGGCATAGTGTTGATAGTAGTAATGTAGGACGGCAGGAGGAGGGGTTTGAGGGGTCTTTACCGGGTTTTAGCATTGGTATTATGATCGTTTTTATATAGATAGGGGAATAAAATTTAGATTCATGGAGCTATTAAATATATCTGCCAGTTGGGTTAGTGCTGTATTCCCTAGGTGTTTGTTTGATATATATATATATATATATATATATATATATATATATATATATATATATATATATATATATATATATATATATTAATAATATAATATATATTATATATATATATATATATATAATAAATAATATTATATATATATATATATATATATATATATAGGATATAATATATAGGACAAAGTACTTAACGCCCACACGGAACGGGGAGCTCGGATCAAAAAAATTTTTTTCCACCGGGTAGAATTTTTTATACATAAATAGATTTTTTAGGGTTGAAATGAAATTTTTTTTTTTTTTTTTTTTTTTTTTTTTTTTTTTTTTTTTTTACCTGTTCTAGGGGCGAAACTTATATATATATTATTTTGTAAAGTATTCGGCAATGTAGGGGGCTCGAGCCGAACGGGGAACACAGGGGGGGACGTTTTCCCATATCCCGTAGGGGAGGGAGCGGAGGAACCCCCGCGACACCCAAATACAAAGAGCGGGGGTTCGGAGACCCTTCCCCGGAGGGGGAAATAGTTCTACCCCGTAGTTCCCGGAAGGCCGAGAGACCCCGACTCCTACCATCGGGGCGGTATATACCCTTGGGGTATTCTTTAATTACATTTTCCTTACTAAAATTTTACCAGGATTCCAAAAATGTATTCCTTTTCGTTGTAGCTATTGTAGTTTTTGAGATATGATTGTTTTTTTTTTTGTTTTTTTTTTTTTTTTTTTTTTTTTCCCTAAAACGTCTATTTATGTATCATAGAGGCTACCTGTGAAAAAAAATTTTTGATCCGAGCTCCCGTTCCGTGTGGGCGTTAAGTAACTTTTACCATATATATATATATATATGTGTGTGTGTGTGTGTATGTGTGTCTGTGTGTGTATGAGTATGCGTGTGCTTTTCAGCATGAAAAATCGTAATGGTAGACTGTACTAATACCAAGAAAAATGATAAATATTTTTATTGAGATAATGCAATCACTGATTGTTTGATGCCAAATTGTCAAATCTCTCTCTGTATTAAATTGAGTTTATTTCAAAAATTGGCAAATTATCTTCTATAGGAAGTATATCATTAGCAATTTTTTCCACTAGCTTTTAAAGCTTTATTTAATCTCAAGCATAAAGTAATAAATACAAAAATAACAGATTTTACATTTAAAAAACTAAAAAAAAAAAAAAAAAAAAAAAAAAAAAAAAACGTGGCATCATATTATCTAATTTAAAAAAAAATATATATTAGGCTATGTTTTCTCTCGCATATGTTTTTCTTTTTTCTTTTTTTTTTTCCTTTGTTTTTGTGATTTTACATTTTTTTTTTTAATTTGGCAATTTTCAATGAATTCCTTTGCCTATTTTAGCTCTGTCTTGTTTTTCTATCAGAATCCAGATTTTGATTAGAGTTTGATTACAGTATGATTCGCTATGGGGTGAAAAGTGTGTATAATAATTGTGCATTTTTTTGGTAAAGAGATAGATAGATAGATAGATAGATAGATAGATAGATAGATAGATAGATAGATAGATAGATAGACAGATAGGCTTTAATGGATTAGTAGATAGATAGATAGATAGATAGATAGATAGATAGATAGATAGATAGATAGATAGATAGATAGATAGATAGATAGATAGATAGATAGATAGATAGATAGATAGATAGATAGAGACTTTAATGTCATTAGATAGATAGATAGATAGATAGATAGATAGATAGATAGATAGATAGATAGATAGATAGATAGATAGATAGATAGACTTTAATGAATAGATAGATAGATAGATAGATAGATGGATAGATAGATAGATAGATAGATAGATAGATAGATAGATAGATAGATAGATAGATAGATAGATAGATAGATACTTAATGGATTTAAGTTAGATATATAGACTTTAATAGATAGATAAGATAGATAGATAGATAGATAGATAGATAGATAGATAGATAGATAGATAGATAGATTTTCGTTTATAATAATTAAATTAATAAGTGTTATTTACTTTTAACTTAATACTTTAATTATCATAATCTGCACTTAATAAACAATTAGCAAACCTTTACTATTTAGTGACAACAAAGAGCTTCCATTATTGCATTTATTCAGATTAGATTTTAGTAAATTTGTATTTATTAACCTTCCTTAAAGTGTTGCTAACTACTTATTGCAAACGAATCCCATGACCAGAATTGCGAAGTCGGTAATTTTTTATCAAGACTCGGACTCTAAAATATTCCCCTCCAACTCCGGCTCAAGCAAACACTTTCCTTTCGCTTACAATTAAAAATATTAAAAATATTTTTACAGAAAAAATTATTTTGGCTACGACTTCGTCTCCCTCATAAAAACGTTAAATATAGAGAAGGTATATTCGCACTAAACAAAATTTTAGTTGAAATTCAGTCTTCAAAGTAGCATCTTTTTAAGAAGATAACCTACTTACATCTCTGCGTTGTATTGCCTTATCTCTGATGTTACTTAAGACCATTTTCAAACTCTCAGGAACCACCTGTCAAGTGTCTAAATTTATCAAAGCTCGAAATAAAGTAAAACAATAGATGCATTACAGGTTCTTACTTTTCAAGTTTTGTCCAAATATTTTATTTACTAAGGTAATTATGTGAAATCCAACAAGTGAATATCGTCTTGTTATTTTAACTTCGATTCCGTACAGAACAAGACTCAAAGAGTCATCATTTCAGCGTGCCATAGACCATGGTAGCAAAGAGAAAGATTTTTCAGCGGTTAAACTCTTTGTAAAAGGTTCTTAAAACCAATCACATTTACAGGGTCACGGACAAACTTAACAGGCAAATAATAAGCAATTTCATCTTTAAGATAATATCAATTTCATCTTTAAGATAATATCAATTTCATCTTTAAGATAATATCAATTTCAGCTTTAAGATAAGAGCAATTTCATCTGTAAGATAAGAGAAATTTCTTATATATATATATATATTTGAACCCTAGACGTGTCTTTTCTAGAAATGAAGCATACTTCCGCTATATTCTCACGAAATTAGAATAAACTGCTAAGAGATTACAATTATATCCCTTGAACAGGGGTGTTCATGGTATTCAGTGAGTCTGAGTGTTTGAGGTTTGCGTGAGTGCGTGGAGAATGTGTGTGTTTAAAAATTTCACGCCCAAATCGAAAAAAAAACCGATTAATTTCTAGTATCTGTCATGTTTAATTTGTGAAATAATTACAATCACCTAGTGTGAGGTGTGTTGCGTGAGTGTAGAGTTATTTAATCTTGGAGTTTGTTTGGGGGATTTTGCTCTTTTTAAGTGATCTTTTATATTTTAATTGTGTTGTCGTAAGTGGTTTGGTGAGTGTGTCGCTGTGTGATTAGATGATTGCGCGCAGCATAGTGTGTGATGTTTGTGGTAAATTGCTGGTGTGCTCTGGTTTAGTCCGAGATGTGTAAATACGATATGTGAGAGAGATTTGTGACTAACTATTATTGTGTTTATATAATCTATTGAAGTTCTTACAGGTATAGTAATGAGTGTTGTGTGGGTGATTTGTGTGTTGTGGTCCACGCGATGTTTCAATCAGTCTTTATAGTCAACAGCAGATCCTTTGTATGGATGTGTTTTTCCCCGTGTTTTGCAGCGTAAACCCAGGAAATAGTTTTCAGTTCCCATTTTTCTACTTGTGATTTTCCGATATTAAAAATCCATATAAAAGAAGCAGTAAGTTGACTAATCGATATTTTATCATGTGCTGCTAAGAAGAAAAAGTAAGAGCCGAGTAAGACACGCCTTGTTATTGTGGTGTGTGTAGTTCGTGTGTGTGTAATGTTAGGTTCGATAATGTGTGTGGGTTGGCTGTAGACATTATATGAGTAAGTTGGGTGTGTGTGTGTTGTTTGTATATATATATAAAAACAGAAATGTTTGTTGTTTGTTCTTTCACTATTTGTATTGAATATTTTTTTCGCGTGATGTGTAGTAGTTTTGTGTGTTTGTTTATGGTGATGGGTTGTAGAAGAGAAACGTGTTTTTGGGTGTAGTGTGGTGATGTTGTGTGCTAGAAGCAGGTGGTAGTCTGTGTGGTGTGTGGGGGGGTTGTGTGTGGAGTTGTGGGTGGTGGTTGTGGGGGATGGAGCAGGAGTTTTAGTAGAAGAAAATTATGTGGTGAGGTTGGCTGTGTGGGTGTGTTGTGTTGAGCCTAGGTATGTGATGTGTGTGGGTGTGTGTGTGTTGGTGTTTTGTGTGTGTGTGTGGGTAAGAGCCATGTTTTTTTGGAAAGGAAAGTTTGGGGGTGGAGGCTGTGGTGATGCAAGAGATGTGTGTGTGGGTGTGTGTGTGGTGGTGTGTTGGAGGCGGGCTGAAAAGGAAGAGGTGGATGAGGTGTAATGATGAGAGGTTGTTTGTGTATATTGAGTCGTTGTTGGGGGTGGGTGTGAGGAGTTGTGTTAATCTAACGTGCTAATCCATTGAGAGAGTTGTGTGTGTTGTGTGTGATTGTGTGTGTGTTTGTGTGTGGTGGTGTATAATGAATGGTGTTGTGTGTTGATGTATGCTGTGTAGTTTGCTAGAGTTGTTGTGTGTGTTGCGTGTGTTTGTTATTAGTATGAGTGTGTGTGGGTGTGGGTGTGTGTGTGGTGTGTGTGTAGGATGTGTGAGTGTTGTGTGGTGTTATCGGTGGTTTTGAGTTGTGTGTGACTGAGTAGTGTGTTGTGTGTAATGCGGTAGAATGATTGCGGAATATATTTAAATTGGGAGTAGTTACTAATGTGTATATGTAATAAATTTGTATCATGCTATATATGATTGACCTTTTGTAAGGTGGAGATAGAAGACGTCCTAGGTATGGTATAATTAGAGAGGAAGAATATATGGTATCAAATAGCTAGCGAAGAAAGTATTGTAGTATTATACTTTTTGAAGAAAGTCGCAATAAAGCTGTAAATATCTCACGGAATCTATAGTATTCTGCTATTAAGGATTATAAGGTGTCTACTGTCTTGTGTGGTGGTGCTTGAGATAATGGATGTAGCTGTAGTAGGAGAGTAATGATATATTTAATATATTCACGGGAATAGTTTGTTTTAGTTCCGTGATAGTAATATGTGGATATATTGGACTAGAATATCGTTCATGATAAAGTTCGGTATTATAAGTAATAGATTAGGGGAGGTGTAAAAGTAAGAGTACAGATATGTTCTATTAGGAAGTAAAGTTGGTATAGAGATAGTAGTGATTGGTGATTATGACGAGAAAAGCGGGAATGCGGGTTATCATTATATATAGAGATATATATATATATATAGGTAATATATAAAATAGTAGTAAATATATATGGATCGTTTAGTCGTTGAGTGTTGGTGTTATATAGTGAAAGAGAATATTGTAATTGAAAGAAGGATATAATAATATTAGATAATATGGTTGATAATGTGTGTGTTATTGATTTGACGGATTAATTAGTGGTTGTGGAGGCTACTAACTAGTAGTGAAGTTTGCTAATTATATTATATATATATAATATATATAATATATTATATATATACTTATATATTATATAATATATATATTATATATATATAATACTATAATATTATGTACTCCAAGCTATTATGATCATATGTTATAACACCGTAGTTCAAACTCTACTACAAGCTCCCTACTCCTTTGGCGTTTCACTACCCTCTTCTTGTAATATACTTTATGTACATAGTTGTCATCATAAATTCATCCCAATAGTAGCGCTTAATTTATTCTGATCAAAGATTAGTATAATTTAATAAGTGGAGGTACATAGTCAGGTTATCCAAGTTATAGGCTATCTCCTACTTTATTGTACTTGTCCTAACCTTCATTATATAATTTCTTGTACCATGACATCATCTAAACTCATCTCACTCGTATGCCTGACTCACCTTTTCTAACTCAATTTCATAACCGACGTCATTTATATCTATCTAGGAATTAGCTTACTGCGTCTAATAATCTTGGCGATTTCGATTCTCATAAGTGGATATAATATAAGTTCTCTGGGTACGTGATGGTCTTATATACATACAAATACTATGTGCGTGTGAAATAAATCTCTAGATATGCATTATAATAAAGTCCAAACTTTCCAACAAATATCCCATCTCAATAACAACCTTCTTAACGTATCTCTTATTCGAAATCGTATTTTTCTCTCGTACTTCTAACCTGCTTAACAGAGTAATCTCGATCTTAAGCCTTAACTATACAACTATAAAAAAAGTCTTTGGAAAATACTCACATCTACAACGGGTGTAGGCTATGCTTCAAAGAAAAACTGGGTAATATATCGGTTAGCGGCAGATTCATTTTTTTCTACTTTCATCGAGTTTACTATACCAACTATATTAACATTAGCCTCATCCACCCTGTATGATTAACTATGTACTTTTCATTTAATTCATGGGATAGCTCTGGTTCTACCCGGCTTTGGATTAAGGTTAGTAGCTATAAACATAATAGGTGCATTATAATACTTATTAAACTATGTTTTAGCACTTTATACTCATTTCTAATAACTTATGACCCATTTTAACTTATTTTAGAACCATGGCAATTTGTGATTTTTTTGAATACATCTGTATATTCATTAATATGGTTCACTAGTACCCAGTCAATATCTCTTAGAGTAGGAGCTTTAATCATCTACTGACAAGTACTATCCACCTTAACCGCCTTAGAGTGCAAATAGTATGACTTATTCAGAGACGCTTATAATTTTGTAAGTTTGATATTATTATATACTCCATAGCTTTTTCTCATTGCATTATAATTTAGTTCTACACTTATTTATTACCTTCATTCTATACATCTCGTTCGAGAATTCTCTTCTATCTTAACTTAGTGCATCTAAATATTAATCTCTATACTCTAACATTAAATACCTCAGAGCGTATTCTTAAGAGGTATACTAATAAGAGTAACGTTAGTAGTAAATATGAAGACGATATATATTTATATAGTATGCAAATAACCCTCCGCCTTTGTTAAATTAGCTTCATACGTATAGGCTAGTATGAATATATATGACAACTATGTAAATAAAATGGTAATTATTATATAATTTTAATCTGATATTATAGGTTTAATGAGTAAGTAATAATCTACATAAAAATAGTATAATATATTTAGTAAATAATAAACCAAAATGAATTAAGTTATATATAAATTATATATATATAATAGTAAATATAAGATTATATATAAAAAGTAATATTATATATTATATAATAGGCCTGTATAGCGGTATATAGATTATAGTATAAATTATAGTAAATTATAAGTTATATTATCATTTAATAAAAAGAAAAGTTATAATAATGTCCCAAAGCGTTGAAGTATTGCCTTTGAGGGTGAGAGTTTTTTCTTACAATATCTAATAAAATAATTTTATAATACAAGTATGTGCATTTATATATTATAACAAAATAGTCTAGTATAAAATCGAATATAAAATTACGAATTTTCTAATTTAATATGTTTGCAGTAAAATAAAGGACTAATTGAAGCGTCTCTAAATTAATCAAGTGTTAAGTAAAAAAATATGACAAAGGTTAATAGTAAGTTAAAAAATCTTCTAAGATATAGTATAAATGGAATATATATTACATCTTCAACTACCCAATTATGATTACTATATAGAATTATAAAATTTATCGAAATTATAGAATAAAGAAAGTAATATTATAGAAACTTAAAAGTTTCTCGTTTTCTAGACATCATAAAAGTTAATTATTAGTATTAACTTCTTTATATATAAAGAATGTATTTTAAATTTAGGATTTAGGCAAATTAATGATATATTATTTACATTAAAGCTTAATTTACGGTAGAATTAGGTTATTAGTTGGATAGGATTTAGTAGTATATATTATTAGTGTTGACTAACACGAAAAAAGTTATGAATCTTAATACAGATTAATGTAGTAATGAATAATAATATTAATATGGTAAGATGACCTTAAGGTATGTGATCCCTATATTGAGTATAGCGTAGTCATGTCTAAATCATATATTTGATATTTAATAGAGTATATAAGTATTAAGATGCATGATCAATTGAATTGTTGGTTGATGTTTTTGGTGTGAAATATAAAGAGGGAAAGAAAGAAGGGAATAAGTAGAGGTAAAAAGTTGGTAGATCTGTAGTTGATAATTTAAATGTTTGAGATAATAATAATGATAGAATTTATAAATACAAAAGTTAGTTAATGTTACTGATTATGACATAAATATATATTGATAATATGTGACTATAGAGATAATTTACAGAATCAAATAGAATAGTATAGAAAGTGAAAGACTTGGAAAATTGTTAAAGTGAGATATTATAGTCTTGGATATATTAGTATACGAAGTATAGAGTTGAGTATAGCTATTAGGATATTAAAGTTAGAATAGTTAGAGAAAAGAGTTGTTGTATATATATAATATAGTAACAATGTTTGTAATATATAAAGTATTTATTAGTTTTACTTATAAAAATGGATATTATATGATTCTATAGTAATAGAATAATTATTTTTATTTTAATATAAATTTAGAGTAGAGTAGTTTAAAGTATTGACTTACGGCATGTGAATATAGTATGTGATTTAAAATATGTGACAGGTTATAGTAGTTTTGTTTGTTGCACCAGTATAATGTGCACTGTGTGATGAGTAGCAGAGAAAGTATTTAGTAGAGGTAGTTAGAATAATGAATGTGTAGAAATATCGTTATATACTTTGGCGTTTTCTATGAAATAATGATATTTAAAAATTTTATTTAAAGTAAAATACATAGGTTGTTGAATTCGATTCATACAAAAAACAAAAGAAGTAAAAACCCTTCATTATATGTTTTGTTATTTATTATTTTTTTTATCTTTTTTTAGGTCATGAGATTGTTTATATCTACGAGTGTTAATAGATAAAATTAAGTAATGGTGGAAAAAGCTTATAATGTTTCAAATTTAGAATGCGATAATAGATCTCAGTAAGGTTGTTGTAATAAATAATAAAGATATTATAAGTAGAATAATGAACAGTTCGAAAGCAAGAAAGAATTTGGAGAAAACATCCAATTGTATAAAAATCTAGCAAGGGAAAGTGCACTGGATTACACTGAGTTATTTCTTTGTTTGAAAAGATTTACTACATGAAGGAATGTGTGTATAGTTGAATGAATAAGAAATATACTAGGATCATAATCCAGGTACTTAACTATGGTAAATGATATATTCATTAATTACAAAAAAAAAAAGGATATATGCCATCTCAAACAATAAATCAAGAATCATTGATGTTTTCATAAAATCCAATTTTTTGAATCATTCTTCAATTGTATATTAGATCCGAGTTTAACACGGGGAAAACTGCCACTACTATGTATCACATTAGGGAAAGGATGTAAAAACATAAGTTAATAGAATCATCATATAAGGAGGGAATAAATTTAGTAATATAGGCATAATATTATTAAAGATGAGTTATTATAGAAGGGTATGAGAGTCATAGTATGGAGACTAGTCTATAGACGAAAGCAGTAGGTAATATGTGGAAGGAGTATAGGATGAATTAAAGTATATAACAATTTGTTGATGTAGATCACTAAAAGCGATAATGTAGGAATCTAAAAAACTGGTGTGTAACATATAGATAGTAAAAGTAAGAATGTGAAATGCGTAGGATATATGGAGCGAACGGTTAGTAAAAGTTGTATAGAAAAAGAAGAAATATAAAGAAGATTATTTAAATGTTCGATAAAATGTTGAAGAAAAGAAAGCTTATGGAAGGAAATATACAAAAAGTGGTTGAGAGGGCAAGCTAAATGGAAGGCCAGTGAATATCTAGTCAGTATGAGGATCTAAAATAATAATATGGAAATTGGTATATATTTTGTTTATAATCAAGTGACAAAATTATTGTAATCACAGTGTATAAGTCAAAGATAAATTCTGAAACATAGTATAATAGAAAATAAAGGTAAAGAATGGATGGATAAGGGTATTAGTGTAAGAGAGGTTAAGTAAGGAAAGGATTATGAGTAGTTAGGAAGGTAGGAAGTAAGGGAATATTTTAGAGGATTATGGAATGTAGTTAGGTTGAGAATTAGATAGATTTAACAAAAACTGTTAACGTATATGTAGTAGTGTAGAGAGGAAGGGGGCAGGAAGTGTACCAGAAGACACAAGCAATATAGAGAAATAGACTTCAGAGTACGTGCTATAATTTATATTGAAAAAAAAATGACCCCATACCTCTAGTAACTGGATAGCTTGAGTATATTGAAAAAATATGATTTCAGAATATCGACGATGCAGAGAGCGTAGAACATTTGGTGTGACATGTAGGTCCACTTTGAGTTGCTATAATTATATCTCGTAAGCAGACGAGTACATTCGCTACATATGGATATTTCAATATGTCATTCTCACAAAGGAAAGGTAATTATATATGAATAAGAATTAGAGGATAGTATCTTTATAAAGAGAAATTAAATGCGAATATTGTCTTTTATTAGATATTATTAGATACGTATATTATGTATGTGTCTGTTTATGTCAGATAAAATGAGAATGAGTACTCTATGTTTCCATGATATTCAGTAGAGAGAGTATAGACGAGAGAACAACAAACTGAAGCGTATAGTTTTTATGTTTACATATTATTGTAGAAGGGGTGTGTGTATCAAGTATTTACAATGAAGTTAGAGAAAAGGATATAAAGGAAAGAAAAGAGGCGAGTAGAGAATCAGAAAAAAGAGACGAGGAGAGAACATTCCCGACAGATTAATACTAGCTGAGAAAGACAAAGATACAAATTATAGAAACGGCTAGAGATATCTAAGCGTTTAGACGTGAGATTAAATTAAAGGTAGAGAGCCATACTCTAGCGCCGTCTAGAATAAGGAATACAGATAGAGGTTATAATCATTAAATATGCAAAAATATTCACAAATGCTCATTGTGATTGCTCTCCCTCAACACACATTACTTTCTCTAGGATAGTCTAGCGAGAGAGGCCTGTTGCCGAATTAGATGGTGGTGACATTCTCACCTAACACGTAAAATAATACGCTCCCTCTCGGAGACTGAGAAGGAGTATGAGAACATAAAAAGAAATAGTATTTATGCTTGACCCATGACGCCAGCTTTTCAAGTGTATTTTATATAGATAGACATATCAAAATTTAGTAAATACAAAAAAAATCAAGGAAGAGATATCATATGATTATATTATGAATTTATATTCTTATAGTATTTTATGTAAATTTTGACACAATATGCCACTGCGTGTGATTATGATTTACTCTCGAGTAAATTGCGAATAAAATCATCGATTAATATGAGGCTAATGTATGATTATTTGCGTTCGTAGAAGAGTTTATACCCGATAATTGAGTGTGTAATCAATAGAGTTCATGGACAATTATACTTAAAAGAAGAGTATATATGTAATAGTGTTGTGTTTAGTAGGTAAGTATATAAAATCCAGAGATATATAGTATGAGTTGTATAAGTTATATATATATGAGAAGTATATATAGGGTATAATTAAAGATATGGTAAATATTAGAAATGATAATTACTATATCTATTTAATTTATAATATATAAGATAATGGGCCTATATTATGTAATATATATAGTATTTTAGATATAGTAATAATAATGAGTAAAAAGAAAATTTATAAGATAAATTAATTAATATATATAGTATGGAATATTCTTAAAGTATTTCGTCTGGTAGCGGCGCGTATATATAAAGCTAACGTTACCAGGCGAAAATTACAAATTAGGGGTAGTAGTATATTATGAAGTAAATGTGAAGATATGTATACCTAGATCTAGCATAAGCGAGAGAATAGAGTTTAGTGTAGAAGAAGGTAGCAAATACTATTTATATTTAACCGTGTATAATATACTGTACTACTTCCCAATCTACTTTATTGTTCTTGAATAAGATAGTTTCATTTTCTAAGCAGAAAATGTTTCTATTGCACGAAATATAAAACATAGTTATCAGAAGTTCCACGTGAGTACAACGAATATTCTTTAATTTACTACAAAAGTTCCACAATCCTCGTTTTATCTTATGTAGATTCAGCTGTCATATCCCATGATTTCATACTCAATAACTCCATTATTAATCAATCATTATATACAATCAATTTCTCGATTAACCCCTCAATTCCAACCCCTTAGAGTTGAAGCGCGTGCTTCCGTCTGCGAATCTAAACATCCTCCTCCTCATTATAGCTATCTGCTTGGCTCATCACCACTGACACTTGGCTTCTGCATGTCTAGCGCAGAATCTGCACAGAGAGACGTTACTTAGCAGCAGCTATTTAAACAGAGACTTTGCGAGCAGGTTCACGAGTAACAAAGGAGGGGTTATCGACACAGTAAATATCGTAAACATACAGAGAGTTAAGTTCACAGCTACGATGCGATGCAAGACCGCCTCCAGTAGCTGACAACTTCGAGATAGCTCTGGATAGCGCAACAATAGCGAAACACAAGGCGTCTCGAGCGAGCTATTACAATCTTATAAGTACGCACTATCGAACTGAGACGAACAAGCAAACGGTTATATAGTGCATAGGTTTGTGACGTAGTAGAGTGTGGTGTGAATAGCGGCGAGGTACTGTGCAAGTCCTTAAGTACGTGAGAGAATGTAAAGTCAGTTTGAGAGTGCTTGCTAGTTGTCAAGCGATGAGAGTATGTTGTTACTGGTTATGAGCATGTAGTATTACTGAAAAGTTTTGGTACAACGAAGAATTAAGTTCAAGTTTCAGGATGGACCATTATATAGGACCATGTAGGGACGGGAGAAGAATGTATACGAGTGAGGATGACGTTATTAGATATTTTGAGGGTGTAAGGAGAGTGTAACTGATATGTGATTATCATGAAAGGTTGAGAGGTTTGGTCTGGTGATATTGAGGGAATTGGATGATAGATCAGAGTGCGTTTCAGCACGAAGTGTATCGTGCGAGGTGTTGGGACGACGTCTGAAGAGAGCCCGGAAAGAGTGGATATGATACGAAATTATAAATAGAAGATCATTTGAAATATACGTGTAAACAGAGACCTGAATAAACGTGCATAATTAAGGAGGTGAATGAGGACAGAAGGTTATGTAGTAGGCTATTGGATTGTGCTGCATCTGCAAGCGAATGACCCATTACAGTGGAAACTCTAGGTTATCTGTGTTCACGTCCGGAAAGAAAGACGGGGAGAATGGGGAATGTGTTGGTTCGCGCTCTGGACATCTCGGTTTATTTTCGTGTACAGCTGTTTGAGAGTTCTTTACTAGATTAATGACAGAGGGCGGTAGGCTGGCTTTCCGTTCGCGGCTTTCGTACACTATTCTTCTACGTTTTTCGTTTTCTAATGCTATGAACGCACCTTACCCCCGTCTTGGAAGAGGAAGATAAAGAAGAAAGGTTATAATTCTTATAGAGAACTAATAAGTCATATTGATTAGGACAGTTATGTATTTAAGTGTGTATATATATACTAATTACTCAGTTAAATTAGGAGAAAGTATATTAGTATTATATATATACTAACTATAAGATAGTTAATATATATAGGTTATATTATAGTACGGTATATGATATCAGAGCTAGGATAGATATATATACGATTTAATATAGGATAATTAAAGTGATCAGAGTGATAGGAATATGAGAATAATATCACAGTAATTAGGAGTAGATAGTTATGAGTAGTAACAGATCTCCTAATAATATAAGGTAATTTGGAAATTAATTATTTATTTAGATATATATATAATATAAATAGATTAAGTGGGAAAAATAAAAAAGCAAATAATAATATAATGTATAATATATAATTTACGTAATAATTAATAATATATAATATATAGTATAGATGTAAATTTTCTAGAATATAGAAACAGTATGTATATTATATATATTATATTTATATAATATCATATATTAAATATATATATAATTATATATATATCTTATATATATTATATAATATATTATATAATATATATATAGATATATGCATATATTAATATAAATTATGTATATAAATATAATATATATATATTATTAATTAGGAGTATAATATAAATATATATATATCATTATATATATATATAATAATATATATATAAATATATATAATATATTAATATATAATACTTTATAATATAATATATATATATATTAATATATATAATATATATATATATAATATATAATATATATATATATTATAATATATATATATAATAATAATAATAAATATAATTAATATATAATAGTTATATTATATAATTATATGATATATATTATATATATAGATAATAATATATATTTATATATATATATAATGTATATATATATTATATATATATATATAAGTATAGACATATATAATATTAATCAGAGGATGGGGCAAGCGCATAAATGAAAGCACATAAGCGCAATTTGCGCTTGAGGTAAAAGCGCGCGTTGCTGATTGCGCCCGAAATTATCTAAAATTGCGCTTTTTGCAGTGCGCTCAACAACTTTTTAAGAGCGCATATTTGCTAAAGCTCTCTATCTAAATAATTTGCTTTTGCGCTCTATCTAAAAATTTGCGTACCATTAATAATATTAATTATGAATACTATAATATATATAATTATATATATTAGTTAATATATATATATTAATATATATATAATTATATTATAATATATTAATATTAATAAGATTTTATATATATATTATTAAGTATATGTATTATAGTATATTATTATAATATATATATATATATATATACTATATAATAAAATATAATAATAATATATATATTAAATATATATAATTATATATACTTTATATTATATAGATAGTATATATATATATAATATATATATACTATATATATAATTATATATTTATATATATATTATATATACTATAAATATATATATTAATAATGTATACTAGAAGTAATGACATAATAATATAATTAATATACATTAATAACAAAGTTAATAACAATTTACCATAAAATAAATCAAATCAATAATAAATATAATAATTTCTAATAATAAGTAATAATTAATATATAATAAAATAATAACTAATAGATATTAAGTTAATAAATATAAAAAATAGAATAATACATTATAATATTAATTATATTATTATATATATAAATTAAAAATTAATATATAACAAATAACTAACAATAATAATGTGAGAATAAAAAAATGTATGAATTTTTTATGTTTTTATTATCTATTATGTTTCATTATTAATTATTATTAATATTCTAGTATTATTTTAATTATTTCTTTCATTCTAATATTATTATTGAGGATTCATTATTATTTATATTAATTATTATCATTTTTAAGATTATTTGCATTATTATTTTATTATTATTGATGTTGTATGTTGACCAGTATTATTACAGTTAATTGAATACTTGTGATTAGCGATTAAACTTTTTTAGTAATGGCCAATTTTCGTTAAAAATATGAAAATCAAAATAATTTATCGTATATCTACACGAATAGCTTTAAAGAGAAGAAGGGCAATGCATGACGGTGAAAGTCTCTAAGATGGTAACATCTGTGAAATTAATCATTGAGTGAAGGCTGCCATGATACTTCCCATGAAAAAAAGCAGCAAGATGACTTGGAGCACCTATGGCTCCATCTTATCAAGTAATTTTGTCTGACAAAGAGCAAGAAGGTCAGAATTGTATTTGAAAGCCAGTTAGAAGTCGAGCTTGTCACATGAAAAACGATATGATGATCCATCCACATCGTCATAAAAAAAAAAAACTTCAGCTTTGACCTTTAATATCTCATAGCTTAATATGCACACTGATTGACGTAAAATAGACTTAACTATACATGTTTCATATATGAATTTTATTTCTTTAATTTTAATAATTCAAACATAAATATTTCACATATTTATTTACAGGAATAAGGATTTAGTTTGTGTAACTTTTTAGAAACATCCTTCTTTGCACAGGAGCTGTGTACTGCATTGAAGAGGAGTCAATAGCAGGAGAAGTCGAAAAGGTATCGTGTAGCTGCTCACTCTGTGAGACTCCTAGCAAAAAGGCGTCAGGACCATCATTCTACAAATCATGTCAGTAAAAATATTCTAAACAGGTAAGATAGAATCTCTGAGTGCTTTAATTCAAGTAAGTGTTTGTATTTGTAGTAGACAGGCTTAGACATTAAAGTGGATTGTCTATCATCCACAGGTTAAAAAACAAACACGAGACAGTCCATACAAAAATTTTAACATATGAAATGAACTCAAGCTTCACTTGTCATTCATACATGCTCATCAAATTATGTTTGATTAGAAATCTACTGCCTACATGACTATATGGTGTACCTATACATTGTTTGGATTCTGGAGATTCTTTTCGTAAATTCCTATTTAGTCCTACCTTAGATCTCTGTAATATCCAGCAGACAGCCAGAAAAGTCATTATTAGCATGAATTTCAATTAGACAGTAGAACCAGTAGTATTTTTCCACTTCATCAATTACAGTAGTTCAGTATTGGCACAACCGCAGACACTGACCGGAAACTCAACAGAGTTTGTCTGGGTGATAATCGTTTATTGTATTAATTTAAATACTTAAGAGAGAGATAAGCCTATCCTTTGTGTAGAGAGTTATCTGTTTCTACAGGTAACTAGCCACATCCTACCCAGCAATATGCGTATTCATCAACCATTGGCATTGAGCATATGTCAGTAAAAAATCATATGAAATAAAAAATAATAGATTACTCTAAAATAATTACTCCTAAAATTAATAAGAAACAACTAAATTAAAAAATTTTATCTTCCGGTTGTCTGCATTACAACAGATGACGGTGCCAAATTCTGTGCAACCTTTCGGGTGTAAATAGCTCAAGCAGTAAAACGGGTGACGAAGGGAGTATAAGAAACAGGCACTTAATTGCAGAGATATGGTCTCGGTAGAGATGGAGCAGTAGAATTAGTATGACACAAAGTTTTGCAGACAAACCTCTCCGCTAGAAAAATCTTGCTTGAAGAACATATATGAGTGCACTTTAGCCTAATTACTTACACATCGCCGTTTAGCATTCCTCACAGTAAACATCTTGGTCAACTAAGATGTTTCAAATTGTTCCTCGTGTTCACTCTGCAGTGCTATGGATCATTATTAATTTAAGACCAACTTTCAAAAGTCACAATGAATTGATGGAAGCCCAATAACAGGAAAACTTATAATGCGGCCGAGAATCAGAAAGTAGAACCAAAGCTGCTAATAACACCAAGTTGTTACCGCGGATCTCTATACGATTTCTATAAAGACTGCTAGAACATTGATGTACGCAATGATCACAACTAGAACAACAGTTCTGTATGGAGCAGAAAGCCTTGTATTCCGAGGCATTATAAAAGATGTGAATATAAGAAAAGATACGTATATGTTGCGGTAAGTACATCGAAATATATATGAACAAGCTCTATTATAGGCTGTATGTAGTTTGATATAGTTTGTAATAAGAATTAGTAGTAATCAGAGATGCGTACGCAGCGGACTTAACTCTCTATTCGCCTTAAGTCTCATTACACTCCTATAGGACGAAGAATCGCGGGAAGCAACGAGAAGTGAGAAAATTTGAAGATACTGCATCAAACGTATCACAACCCACTCAACGCAGAAACCCTACACCACAAGCAAAGACATAGCGACCTGAACCGGTTTCATCAGTATCCTTTGAGCAGAGTTGAGGTACGTTTCATAATGCCAAAATGCGATATCTCCTGCTACCTCACTTCATAAAACTATGCTGTCAGGCCTGTACGTCTCTGTTAAATGAGGGGATACAACCTTACATATGAGTAATAAAAAAAATAATCCATAGTTACCAGATCTCCCAACGACGGACCAGAAGACTACTTGACAGGAATCTTTTATTCACACCATCAGTTAAATAGATAAACCTTTACGTATTTTATTCTCCTTTCATCTTAAAAAAGCATAGAAGAGCTCGATGGACATGATCACGTTTGAAGTGCAGTTCATATATGGAGTGAGTTATCTATATGAATTGTAGAGAACAACATTTAAGTTTTTCCTCTCATATTAATATATATATATATTGGTTAATTGAAGACTTTCCTATTTATTTGCTATACTGTATAGGCATTCTATTATAATATAAGTTAATTTTCTAATACATACCCTATAGCAATCTTATAATTTGTATATGATTAATATATTTAATATATTATAATTAATATTATAAATATCTTATTAACTTAATATGATTCCACACATATATTTTTGATACACTATTTATCAAGATTTAAGAGTTTTATTTAAGTTTATATTGAAAAATAAGAATTCAGTGTTTCAAGGAAACAAACAATATATAGAGTGTAAAGTCTATATTGTAAATGACATATAATATAGTGATTTTACAAATATTATATTTTATAATAATTTTATTAATAACTGATTAAGTATATATATGATAAGAATACTCCCATATGTAGAATGACTTAAAGTAATATATGATACTATGTAAGCAAGATTCGAATTAAATATATATATATAATATATAATATAGTAAATAGTAAAAGATATTAAATACTTAATATATATATACTTCTTCTTCATTTCTATCACCTTCTTCCCCTACTCTTTGGGTATATAGGTAAAGTTGCTGTACAAGCATCAGATAATGATAAATGCGGTAGTGATGAGAAAGCATGACAACGCGAATAAAGTGAGAATAAGAGCCCATAAATCTAATTACTTCCGCCCTCACCTCTATTTACCCATTAATTAGATTGAGCTCGCACAGACAGAAAATCCACCCTATTATTATTATTATTTTATTATTAGCAAAAAGTAGCATCTAATAATATATATATTAATAGAACTAAAAAATAATTTTAATTGTATATCTAATAAACGGCCATATAAGGTAATATAGATATATATAGTATTAATACTATATAATATACTATATATATACTATATATTAACACCGAGCCACCATCATACGGATCTAAGTTATATAATATATATATTAATTTAAATATTAAAATCTATCGTATTATGAGACTCCATAAACAGGTTATAGAATATAATCGCGAGTAATAATATTTAAGTCACTCATTATATATAATAATATACATCCAGCCAGACTCCCCCTTTTTTAATAAGAACTAACTACGTTATATAGGTACTATATAGTCTATAAAGGTGAATATTTAATACAAAAGAGACGCTCTCGACAAGTGTATCTATGTATACTACTATAATAATCATAAAGTTACAATAATATATAAAAGTTTTGTGCATTCATATGTATATACTTATCCCAGTATAAGTAACATCACAACTTTATTATAATATATATATATATTATATAACCCAGAAAGAAATAATTTTACACTTAAAAATAGTTAGTCATTATGCTACAATAATTATAATATATATATACCTTATCATATTAATAATATAATAATCTAAAAAATCGATGATATATAGTTAATACTTCACCTATAATGCATAAATACATAAGACTATAGGGAATAATAATATAAGTATATGAGTCGACAGATAGACAGACTTATATTAAAATTAGTACTGTATATAATACTTAAATATAGTATACCAAATTTCTATATCTCTACACATATCTTTATCTCTCAACCTGTATATTACTGTATTACACTTAACAACAGTTGCTTAGTTATGAGTACCTATACTTCTTAGATAGTCTCTAGAGAAAATCTGATAGTGTTACCCCAGCAAAATATTCAGACAGGTCTCGCTTACTGGAGGAGAAGTTGATACAAATCTTGATAGTTGGGCTGCAGTAAATGTTCACTACAGTACCCCCTCTCACCTAGAGAGACCTGTTTCCGATTAGAATACCAGGATAAGTCATGTATGACTTAGATTTTTTAAAACTATTAATTAACCCTTTAAGTAAGCTCAGCAGCCGTGGAGAGGTTGTTTAGTTCAAATGCATATATAAAATACCAGAGAGAGTATTAGATTTCTTGATGGGGTCACCGCAATTTTGAAAAATTGATCTATAATTAGAAAGAAAGTCACACCGCTCGATCAGGAGTATGCACAGAGTGAGACTAGAGAGGGACGAGATTCACAGTAAATTTAGAATTAAGAGTAATTTTTAATAATATTTATATATATACATCTATAGATATATATATCATTTATATATATAATATATATATATAATATATACTTAATAATATATATAATATATATCAATATATATATTAATATAGAGATATATATAATATAATATATATTATATATATATTATATTATTAATTATATATTTATTAATATATATATATATATATATATATTTATTGCATCTTTCATTAAAATAAAAATTAAATTCATCTTTAAATACTTGTGGCATTATTTTTTATATATTTTTTTTGACGCTGATGCTAAAATTTGTGCTTTTAAAATAAAATTTGATTTGCGGCCAATGGCGAGCCATGCAGCATGCCGAACTTTATAATTTTTTGGAAATTGTCAGCTTTCTCCTCATTCCACTTGACGCTCTATAGTTTAAATTAATTTGAGTCGCCCGACCCCGCAGCGAACTCGCTATATATATTTTAATACTAAAAGTCGAAATTATATATATATATATTATATGACTATATACTATTTTTAGGTATAGAGTCTAGAGTAAGGGTGAGGTTACTAATAATCTGTCTATACTGGATTACATATATGTTTAAGAGATAAATGAAAATATAGTAAAACAGATCTACGAGATTATATATAAACTCTTTATGTTGATTATATTCTTAATCTGTAGGTATATACCTGACATGATATTCATACCTCATATATCACTATTCTATAATACTATACTTTTATATATTTATTAAGATAATAATATATATATATGTCATAATATTAGTTATACCATCTGGAGTAGTTAATTTACACACTAAAGTATATTAATTGCTAAGATAGTAGATCATTAATAGTATATAGATTTATATTGAGTACTATAGATTTTTTTATTGTACTACGTATACCTACTATATAAGTATATTATGATATGATATAACGTACTATTAGCTAGCTAATAATAATTTAGGTATAATATATATATATTTTTTTTTTTTACCTTTAAATCAGTCACTTCTGAGTAACACAATTCTGAAAGAGTATTGTCCGAAAGTTGGACGTTCCACTGACATGGCAATTTAAAAACAATTTCTGGATGTTGCTATAAAAAAAAATAAAAAACTATTTTAGACAATTTCCAAATTTAACTTATTTAATACAAGAATTACGAACTATTTATCTTACTTTATAACAGCATTAATGATGTCTCTGATCAGCCAGTTGAGTTACGATAACAAATTAGTTCTCTTTCAGCAATTAGTCGCCAGGTTTGCGACCAATTTCTTTCTCTCATTAAATCTAGGCGAATCAACATGACACCTGTATTAAAACTAAAAAATGTTTCAGGTTAAGTATTTCTTATTGTTTGGAATAATCTTAAATTTTATGCAGAACAATAAAATCAAATAAAATATATATATATATTCGAAGTTTTTAAATATAGTAAATCATTTTATGATTTTCTGATATAAGTTAATCGAAAAGGTAAAAATTATTATACATTTTGTTTACTTTTCATTCTGTGTAACAAAAAATCATAACATAATAATAAATAATATCAGAATAAGTTAAAAATTTATATTATATTTTATCGTCCCTACATTTGTTACTTGTATTAATGTATGATAATAAATGTGATATATAAAATATATATATATTAATATATTATATATATATATATATAATATAATTTAATATATATATATATAATAATATTATATAGTATATTTAATATCATATATAATATTTTAGTCAATGGGACCATTAATCGTCATCGTCATCGGCAAAATCGCAATTTTATTTCATCGTCATTCGTCAATCGGCAATTTTTGCCGATTAATTAAACAAATTAGAAAAATTGAATAATATAAAACTCCAATAATATAAAATATAGTATAATAATAATAAATATAATAATAATAATAATATAATAAATAATAATCAGTAATAATAATAATAATAATAATATAATTAATATAATAAAATAATAATAATAATTGATATAAAAAAATATAAATTATTTACAAAATACTAAATATTATTATAGGTATATAATAATAATAATAACCACTAATATAATACATATATATAATATAATTTATAATTAACTTTATTATACCTCAAAGGTCATTAACATTATTAAAGACTTATACCCTATATATTCAGAGTTATGTTTAGTAACATTATTATCTAATAGTACTACAATTATATTTTATCTATAGATATATATAATATTATATAATATACTATATCTCTATAGAATATACCCAATTGTGCTTGTGCTCAATTACTTCTGTATGTCTCGACATTACCAAGTGGTAATGTTCGCTTTGTATCATTCATACACACTCTACCCCTCCACAAATATATTCAGTACTACATACTTCATATCCACCCCACCTCCCCACTTCTAATCAAATCATTCTGTTTAATAACACTCCCTTATACACCTTATATCCCTACGCTGTTAGAGGACGAAAAAAATTGACCACTATCGTGTCCTACGTGTTCGAGAACGCAAATCTAAGGACCGTGGTTATTTAGGTTGGCGCTACACCACCTATCTTGCAGAAATCCAAAGCATGCTCGGAAAA
>JABUQX010083526.1:15000-29441 GCA_015478945.1 Trachelipus rathkii | reverse complement strand
ATGGTTGTGGCCCCCTGGGCCAAGGATGAACCTTACACGTGGAGCGATCTTGTGGGTCCTCGCAGACTTCCTGTGTGTTCCTGGGCTGGATTTTCCGACATGCGAGCCGAGTTCTTCCTAACTTCAATGATAAGGCTGAGCTTTCTTTTTGACTCATTGTCACTATTACCTTCTACCTGCTTTTCTTGGTCGATGAGCACTGCTACGGCACCTTACCCCGCTCGTGGGGGGAGAAAAATGGCTAGTTCTTGCATTGACAGAACGATATATATATTATTTATGTTCTGCACCGACTTACCCATAGAATCTTTGAGAGGCCAACATACCCGATACCGATACAAGTATCGCTATTTTCTATGGCCCGATACCGTGATACCAAAATTTTGGCGATACCGTACCCAGATACCGATACCGATACTCTTTATTTTTAGTTTATATATACTAATATATATATTATATATATATATTATATATATATATATATTTATATATATATATATATATATATATATATAAGTTATATATATATATTATATAATTATTATATATATTATTAAAATATTATATGATATATACTTATATATATATATTAATATAAATACTATATATATATATATATATATTATATATTATATATATATATTAATTAGTATATATATATATATAATATATATAAGATTTATATGATAGGATGATTGCAGGTAACATCCGCATCCCGCACTTATTAAGAGAGATCCGCATCCGCGCTTTGCCTTGCGGATGCTGCGCGGATATTTATTGTCGAGATTTGGATAAAGGGATTTTATAAATAAAAATAGCTTTAAGTGAATCTCAACTGCAAAATTTAAATAGAGAGACATGGGACTTCATCAACTGTGTAATGTCGCCTGATTATATATATAATAATACTTACATATATACTGTATTATATATATATTATATAATTATATATATATATAATATATAGATATATATATATTATACTATATATATATTAATAAATATATATATAATGATATAGGGGTGTGCTAAGTGGCTGACTCCGTTAATATTAGGTAGGTCAATTTAGAGTTGTTTGTTAGTAGCGTTAAGTATAGGTAGTTAAGTTAGTGTCTCAAGTTGTTACCAAAAATTTAATGTTTTACCCTAGAAATTTATTAAAATAACGATACATTAATATTGATTTGCTCCTGAGATGTTAGTCAACCACTAAATATAATAGCCATATATTATATTATAATTATCATATATATATATATATTATATATATATATATAATAATATTATATATATATATATTAATATTATATATATATATAATATATATATTAATTATATATATATATATACAGATATATATTTAAGCCGTTTCGTTTTTTATCTGGGCTTTTACAAACGTAAGAAAATGCTCGAGGTTGCCTTCGTTTTTGTCAAATCTACCGAAAATTTGTAAGAAATGTGCTTTCCAGACATAAGGAATTTCCTCACTTCTGTAAGGTTGCCTATTTCCCGTGCAGCCGAATTAAGCCACCGTTCTTAATCGAAAATGAAAACAACAAGGATGGCGGCGTCGTTAGGCCCCGTATCCCCTGAACTTGATGATTTTCCATTCGATATAATCAGCTTTTAAATCCTAATTTCTTCCAAGGTACAACTCCATCCACCAAATAGTTTTGTATCCAGTTATCTGTACATATAAACATTTTTTTTTTTTATTTACTGCTTATTCCCCGAAACCGACGACCGGTCTCATATCACAAATAGCCATGATTTAATTGTTGTTTAAAAACAAAATAAGGCCTATGCACGAAATCGTGGAGTCGTGTAACTGGATCTTCGTTCATAAAAAACTGGGTGTGATTCTGTTGTTCATCCTGTAACACAATGACAAAAACAAAAAAACCGGTCTAAATAACAGCAAAGGAAATACTAAAAATTCATTCTATCGTAACGCCTTCCGTATTAGTTATCAACTTTACGATTGACAAGGAGGATATACCTAAATGAAATTTTTAAGTTCCCAAGTAACCAGTATTTTGTGGCTTGCTAATTTATTATCGCCAATGCCACTGAATAATTACGGATGACGGATAAGTTCTTTATTTATCTCTTTAACCATTAAAAATTGCGGGTCAAGTTTCTCGCATACACAACGCCTTTGTTAGTTTGTTCTCGGAAATTGGAAGCTTTTTCTGAAGACATCACCTTTCATACGTAAGTCTTTCTGCTTTAGCTTTATATACCCTCTAACATTTTGATAAATTTGTTTACTCGTTTCTGATAACACTCCTCCTAAACTATCAGCATTCATGAATTTGATGTTACCCTAAACTTCCTCTATGCTACGGCTTTCCTGCATTGACCCCCTTTTCATGTTCTTCCCCTTCAGCATTAAAACATTTTAATAACAAAAACCTTTTCCAATGCAAGGTTACGATCTTTTATAACACAACTCAATTGCGGAGTTCTTTAAAATTAAAGAAGGCATTCGATGAACTTCTGAGTCACATATGTTTACGAAATATAAATGTGCTTCGACTCTGTAACGTCGACTATGTAGCTCAAACTTTCCAATAAACTAAAAATGCGAGCCCTCAAACACATGGACATTTCCTTTCAACTAATCTCTCCATCTTTCAACCAGAAGAATTTAATTGTCAGGGATTGCTATGACCTCAATACCTACTCAAATTAAAAATTCTCCTTATTTTTTTCCAAATGGCTTCTACCCATAGCAACGTTTTTGATCTTATAGATAAAAACACTTAAAACCTACACTTAACATCACTTAGGATTTCTTTGGGCACTCCTGATTGCCTGATTTCGTGCCAAAACGAACACCGATTCTTAATGAGGTTTTACTTGTTGTTATGCAAGCAATTGGAATTGATTGCTGTAGATGGAGCCCGGGTCGTTTTCGGGATAACAGCAGATAATTAAAAATCGGTTTATCTTCCCAAACAATTGACAACTATTGTGATGGAGTTTTTAGATTTGGAAGAATTAGATTTAAAGCTAATTATTGAATAAACAAATATTCATCACTTCAAAAAAAAATGACGCGTGGTACCTACCCAGCCGTCATTGTTGTTTGTTTGCACATTTTTCGTTAAGGATCGCTGGTAAATTCCAGTAATCACTGGAAATTAGCAACTTTCATAGAATTACGGAAATTCCTTACGTGTCGGTAATGTTGTTGGTAAGCATTATCTTGCGATTCTTTGCGCTACAGTTTTACAAAAACGAAACGCAAAATTGCGACATTTTGTTACGTTTCGTAAGCCACAAATGCAAAAACGGAAAATCCTTTATCGTTATGAGATAAATAATGGAATGGTCAGATACATAGGGAATTATCAGACCAAATTGCGTATATATATATATATATATAGATATATTATAATATTATATAAGTATATATAATATTTTTAATACTATTATATTATATATATATATAGTATATTTATTTATATTTACATATTTATATAATATATAATATTATAAAATATATATATATTATTATATGATATATCATATAATATAAGATAATATATATTAAAGCACAGTTTAGAAAAGAAGAAGAAAAAATTCGAAACTTTATTCTAGAAAGGTTTAAAGCTTCGTTTCTCAAAGACAATCGGTCAATTGAGACAAAATTTTTAAAATTCTTTGTTCTTGATGGCAAGGGGCTGAAACCCAGCGTTTTACAAATCTTGCTTACTTTCGTGAATGGTGTTGATAAGTTCAAAAACCTTTCAACTATCAACACCACTCTGCAGAAATGCGGGACATGGTGTTAGATTTAGTATTATATATATATATTATATATATTATATTATATATAATTATATATATATTATTTATATATATAATATATATATATATATATATATATATTATATATATATATAATATTATATATATAATTATAGTATATAATATGTAGATCGAAATCAATTTAAGGAACGCAAATGTGATTGGTATCGGTTAAGGGTAATCGGCAAAATTTTTACCCGAATACCCGATACCGGATTACTTAGCTCCTCCTCAAAATTCCCGATACCCAATGCCGATACCGATACCTCAAAATCGACCGATACCACCCGATACCCGATTACCGATACCATTCGGTATCGGTTGATCACATAATTATATTATATAAATATATATAATATTATATATATAATATATATCATTATATATATAATTATATTATATATATACTTATATAATTATATTAATATATATATTATATTATATTACCCTCTAAAAAGTCACTGAGGGGTACTCTGTCCTAGTCTTGAAGTTTAAATTCAAATGCCACAGTTTGAAACACAAAGAGGTATCTTTAGAATCTGGGAGCTTGAGTGTTAATCTTTCAAAGTTTTCTACCAAAATTTAACGGAGTGCACTTAGAACAAGCTGTATTAATTGTAAGCCGGTGTTTCTTCGCTCTTGTCGCTCTACGATAGGAGATTAAGTTTCACCTCTGGCACTATTCACTGGGTCGTCTGTCTCACAATTTGTAGCCGTGTCGTCGGTAACATGTTCTCTGCTACGACGTAACCCAGTCCCATTCCAGCGCCTTTGGGGAATTGATGTATCGTACCTTGAGCAACCAATGTATTGAGGCGTTTAGAGGGAGAAAATTTGACTGCTCTCGCTCGGTATGCAACGAATGTCTGCCCTCAGTTACATGACAGAGCTATTTTATACATGACTTTTTATATTTATACAATTCTATTCATCTAACAATTTCGGCGCCTGAACTATTTTACCTCTCCTAAACTTTTCAACACATTTTGCGATCAAAATTGTATTATTTATACAAACTATTTCTTTTCGAGTTTTTTCCCAGGATTTTTTGCTTCTTTTATCTAATGTTCATTACATCAAGGGAACATCTTCCTAGGATTCACTTTTTTCCAACTCTCCTTAATAGCGATTGATTTATCTTTTAAAACCAGTAATCTTTTACACAATTGAAAGCATGGCAGAGCTTTATATATAAACATAAGTTAGTTCGCACAAATAAGCTTTTGGAGTTCCATAAACTTTTGGGCAGACGTGACAAAATTTAAAAATTGAATACGCATTGCGCCTTCAAAACCTAAGGTCTTTAGTTTTAACATTCAATGATCATTTTCAAAAGTAATTCATGACGACAAATGATTAGTTTCTAGGTTCCAACACCGAAATGACTCATGTAAATAGAAGGTATGATGGCATCCCATATTCTGGACAAATAGATTCGTGGCCACCCCCCGAAATAATTAATTTGCTGATAAAGGATCTCAAACCAAATGAACTAAAAGCAAAATATTTTACAAAAGTTCCAAATTAAAAATAGCCAATGGATATAGTATACTAATTCAACATATTAGCGTACGAAGTACATAATAGTTCGTATCTTAGACAAAAATTAATAAAAAAAACAAACAAAAAAAACAACGTACTTTGCATCTATTGAAATATTAAAAAGAATTCAACATAGCTAGGAATTCTAGTCTTGCCCTTCCATCACATTCATCCCAAACATCAACGCCCATAAGACGTACGGTTCAGAAGTTGGCACTTTCAAAACTGCCTCCATTCCTATTTATAAAAACACTTATCTAAATAGTTTAGTCACTTCCTACTATTAATATAATTATCAATTTTAAAATGTATTTCAGTTCCAAAACTCGCTCCTGGCGTCATGCTTTATTCGTTTAGAGAATTCCTCTGGAGGATAATCCACTTAAATGGTTGTAAAACCATCTAATAAGTATCCTAATATAATAATAATTATAGTATAATAATCAATAATAATAAATAATAATAATGAATAATAAATTAAATAATATAATAATAATAAAATAAATATAATAAATAATTTTCAAATAATATACTAATAATAATAATAATAATAATTAATAATAAAAATAATAATAATAATAATAATAACTATAATAATAATAATAAAATAATATAATAACGTATATTATCCAGTTTTATTACTTCTGGCGATACTTTGTTCTTTCCACAGCAAGGATAACATACAAACTCACAGTCATGAAGGAGGCTATCATTTCACTGATATGTTGCAACAATGCACCGTAACAAAGAGTTACCAAAAACTAGTGCCTAGTTTATTGCCGGGAGGGTATTTACAACTTTAAGTGCAAGTGTCCGACAGAAAATAGGGAAAGCCATTGCAAACAATTAAGCTCTCTCGTGGGAAAATCTCGAAAACAAATTTACTTCTTTGCAGTTTTGTTTAAAAAATATACATCATTACACATTACTCTGTAATACATAACTCAAAAATGGCCAACGTATTTGAATTATCCGTTGGTTTGGCCGAGAAAAATAACGCAGTTTAATGTTCCTTGTTCATCATTACGTTACTTCTCAGCGCAGATGGTAATGCAATTACTTAATGCCTTCTGTCATGTACATCCTAAAGTCACCAATTTGAGGAAAAAGATCCTTAATAAATTATAATGATCATATTTTGCTTCAGCAATGTTACACAGATAAGATGTGCTAAACCTATTATAAAAGCCTGATGGATCAATTAGATTTTGGATTGATTCCTTAGTAAAACTTATAAAAGCCAGTTTCTGTTTTACCTCTCTATCTAGGTCGTAGTTTAGATCTGTATATATACTAATTAGAATTAGTTATTAAGTGTTTCTAAGGAAAGAGTTGATGAAAGAGTCTGAGTCAGAGGAGTGTGGATCGCACTGTGGAAGAACAAGGGTGCATTTAGAATGTAGAGGATGTGTGGATAATTTTTTACAATGAAACAATGATTGAGAAATGAGATGAGAAGAATTAAAAAAATTGTATTTAGTATTAATGGATTTGCTCCAACAGGCGAATGAGAGAGTGATATTAGGGAAGGTCTATAGACCAGATTTTGGTGATGGGGGACTTCTTCCAATCGGGGAATCAAAGTTGAATGGACGATGAGGCTGAAGGGCGGGTTAGAATGGAAGTCCAGTGATTGATTTAATATTTAATAGCGGAGTGACGGGCGGGGATGTGTTATGCTCCTTGTTATTCATTTGTACATGGATGGGGTTTTATGAAAGAATTAGAGGGAGTTGTGCAGCGGGAATTGCGATGATGGAGAATGGAGGAGCAGCTGGAGGGCGGACTCGTACGCTTATAATGGTGCGGATGAATGTTTTTGTGTGCGAATCTTGAGAGAGTTATGAGAGGATAGTAGAGAGTTTGGTATAGCGTAGTAAGGACGGGGTCTTGAAAGTTAAACGTAGATAAGAGATAGGTCTCGGGTGCTGAAGTGTATGTGTAGATTGTGAGCTGCCTTGAACAAGTAGACTGAGTTTAAATATTTAGAGATATATGTTGAATGAAAAGAGGGAATGGATGATGAAAAGTGTGGTAGGAAAGTAAGTGATGGCCAGAGAAGGTGCGCTTGCGCCAACTACCGCCAGGCCGGTTAATTCTTTGCGTGGGATTGTAAAGCGAGACTAATCGTTAAGTATGCTAGGGTCTTACATTGAGGGTATTGGGGACCGTTGTTAATGTATGGTAGTGAACTATGGTCGGGAATAAGAGGTATAGATCTAAGCTTACGAAGGTGTTAGATGACAGAGTGTGTCTTTCGATGCAGGCGTGGTTGAGATGCGAGGAAGAATTGCATCAAAATGAGCGGAGAGCGAACGGGAGGTTGAAGAGCTTGCGATTAGGGGAGCTGCGTGTGGGTGCTGAAGGGTAAATCTGATCCTGGGAGAATGAGCGGAAGGAGTTACATTGAGCATGGTATTGGTACATATGTGATGAACGGATGGCATGATAGCTCGTCGTACTTGAAGCAGTGATTAGTGCCCATGATTGTGTGCTGGGCCAATTCGACGGCTAGCGTAGACCGGAGAAAAAGTGGATATAATCAGTAAAGGAATGCCTAGAAGAGAGGAATTTAGAGTTTGGCAGAGGGCGAGAAAAGAGTGCCATAACAGGAGTCAAATGGAGGGTTTTGGGGGGAGCGACGCGGGTGATCGGTTGTGGGAGGCTATTTGCCCGGGAGATGCAAACCCGACATCGTGACGGGAACTGGTCAAATTGATGTTGGGTTTGATGGTTGACAAGAAGAAATAGTTATTATTGGGAAGAGGTAAGAGATAGAGTGAGAAGCTGAGATTTGGTAATCTGCAAGGCATTAGTGGAATTACAGGTGAATGATTCAAGCATATTGCAAGACGACCGATCGGTGAAGTATGAATGGGAATTTGGAAGCTTGATATGTACGAAAGCGTTTCGAGCGCGAGGTTGGAGTCCCATTCGAGGACGCTGTAGTAATATCGGTGCCAAATAGCTCCTGATTAACAGAGGTAAGGAGGATAAAGGGACTATAGAGTTATTTAAACATCTGATGTTGCGTAATTTCGAGTGCTTGAATTTCACATAAGTGAAGATATAGTTGTCACATTTGCGTCAGTTTGGGCAAATGCATAAATTGAAAATAAGATCGAGTAACTGAAGGACAATCTGATTGAGACGTCGAAAAGAACAAGAAGATGCGTGTATTTACAGTAGGTGTAATCTACTACAGGGATAAGAAGGAATGTGGGGATAAATCAATTCTTTCATATAACTAACTATTATCAATGAATTTGATTTTTGACGAATCTGAAATGAGAGTTTGAGAGATGAATTATAAATTGAATTTAGATTTGTGTATATGAAAACTATGATAAAGCGATAGGACGGTTTTCGGTATGGGATAGTGAGATGTAATCTTATGTGGCTATCAGAAATATGCTCCAATATGTTGGCAAGGTGTTAGTGACGGGAATATGGGTGTACAAGAGTCCCTGTGGGGTTGTTGGGTAAGCTAGGCTGAAGATGGATATCAAAAGTATGAGATGAAGAGAGTGTATGATTATAAGTACAGCTCGAATTTAATTTTATTTATATTTTTTTTTTTTTGGTTTATTTTTTTTTTAGGACGAGGTGTGTTGGATACATTATGAAGGAAGACCATTATTTCGCCACGTAGTTAAAATTGAGTTAGCCGGAACTAAGTGCGTTTCAGATAATATTGTACTCTTTATAGGAGTGGAATGGTGGAGAACTAACAACACGATTAGTCCCTACACAAAGAGATTCGCGTCGCCGCAACTCACATAATATGAATTCTAATATCGATGGGGCGATAGTCAAATGAGCGGGCATTATGGAAGAATTCAAAAGCAAACAGGACAGGATGGCGAATCAGTTTGCGGGTCAAGAAGCTAACATGTAGGAAAAAGAGTTTGTTATAATTAAGTAAAGGGTCATTTCTCCAAGTGGCGAATACAAGAATAAGTGTCTGGTAGTTTGTCTTGGAAATTCTGATTCCTTTCGAAAGGGTTCTGGTCGAATGATCAGGACTTTTGTAGTTTAATAGAGAAGCAGGGAATGCGAGTGGAAAACAAAATATCATCAGAAAATCAATCTTGTGTTGTAAAGCAGATTAAATAAGGCCCCCCCCATCTGGGTAGCAAAATAACTGCGACAATATTCATATATTGTGATAAACTATATGGTTTGGTGGCCATACTGGTTTATTTGTGTTAGCCAAAATTTGATCCTATGAGTGATTTCAGAGATTTTTACGAACGAACCTGAAATTTCCGAAGACAGTAACATTAGGCAAGGTAGTGAAGAGAATTACTCGGTAGCGGCTGGAGACAGCAGTTACGAAAGTATTGTTATTCTCTCGTCCGGTCGGTTGATACACCGTGGAACGGCGTATGTTGCAGTTTAAAAAGAATGGAGTCAGACTGACAGTGAGAGTCTTTTTTGTGCAAGCGGTATTAATATTTCGCTTTGTGTTAACATATGTATGAGGCACTCGAGCACAATCTGCGCTTCCCAGTGGAGACAAAGATTTACGGTTCCAATTGTAGAACTGCGGTATGATCAACCTGCTGCACGTTGAAGTATGTTTGGGCGAAACAAAAGCAAAGTGTGGAATTCCCTGGAGACGTGGAAAGGGTTGTTCTTGGAGGTCCTTGGGGAGAGAAGTAGCTTCATAGAAGGAAAGTACGCTCTATATCCGCCAGCTGGAAAAATGGGTTGTTGGCTGGCAAAGCTAGGGCCAAGGATGGTAGGACGATTCGGATAATGGGTCACTTCCTCAAGATGAAAGGTTGACCTCTCCCACCCGCGAACGATCGATGGGATCGAAAAGTCGAGGAGCACAAATGAGATGCCGAACAGTGAAGAAGAAATACTAGTATGCAAAACGTTGAAAAGACCTGTAGTTTAAATCATGCCCAACGGAAACCTCTTCTAAAGATGCCCAAGGTATCCAATCGCATATGTGGGCGTGCTATTGTGTACCCTATTAACAATGGGGTGGAGGTTAAAATACCTAGGAACTAACATGGGTGTCAGGAAAAACTTTGTTCTTGCAATAGATTAGAATAGTGGGATCTCCTCTTGGTGTTAAACGGACATCCATTGACACATACACTGATGACAGTGTGTAATAAGAGTGATGTCGAGCTGCCGCCGCATGACAACCGGAGATCAGTCGAATTAGTGGAGAATTACGATTATTGAGAGGGAAAGATTGCGTGAGGGCAGAATAGTTGCACACCTTTTTCGAGCGTTCATGCTCCACAATTCAGCAGGAAACGCAGCATCTTAAATATGTGAGAATTGTGGAAGAATTTTCGGACACGCTACTGTCGAAGTTGGCAGCTCCTGAAGACAAATAGCCTTCGAGGTGAACGTTCTTCGGATTTAGTCCTCGCTTAATTTTGTGACAATTAGTCCACAGATACATTAGCCATGGACAATTTTCACTGAGAGGGAATTTTTACATATTAGAAAAAAAATGGTATAATCACTCGCGGGTCGAATCGCTCTCCGAATGACAGAAGTGAGTGACGATGTAGCTGAGAGTACAGGGTGCTAGGCACTCGGAAGACTGAGAACAAAGACGATCACCGTGAGAGCCACTTCAACGCGCACCACCAAATCGGAATCTCGTAAACCAGGGAGGAAAAGGAAAGTCACGCAAGAAAGGGAGAGAGAGGGGTTACCCTGATTCTGGAACAGGAGAGGCTCCCGGTCTCCAAAGGAGTGCTCTCACTGCGAAGAAGCGAGACGTAAAACTTATCAAGGTTAGCTGTTCCTTAAGACCTAGGACAGGTGTCAGTTAGGCAACCAGCAGACTAGAACTCTAATCTAGATATAAAAATTATAGGAAACTTGGCATGTCTCGTTCTATCAATTAAAATTCCCGTCCTGGGTATTGGAGAAAATATGATGGGGAGGCTGTGTAATATCGTAGAGTGGCGTTTGGCATGGTGCTTTAGTGGCCTATATGGGGATCTCAAAGTGTATTCTCATTATATAATCATAGGGAAGTGATAATAATTTGCAACTCCACATCCCATCAAATACCACTAATGAGTTTACATATATTACAAAAACAGGGGAAACCATCTATATTCCTACAAGGTTGCTTGTTTGGAATTCTTCGCTTATATATTATATTATGATTATATATATATATATATATATATCATAGAGATATAATATATATAATAGTTAATATATTTGAGTTATATACAGTATAGTAGCATATCTGAATTACTTGTGTGCTTTTTATATAAACTTTGATGGTACGTCCTCAGAGACCTAAATCAAATCAAACAGAATTGGGGAATAGCCAATTCAATGATTAGATCAATGGCCAAAATATCAGGATTAACTGGATTATAAACATCTAAAAACCGCTGAAGCGGATGCGGATGCGAATGCGAATGCGGATGTTTAGAGTAAACAAATGTAAATGTAGCTAAAGGTAATATTTTGTAGGACAGATTTTGGAGGAAAACACGATCTAAATCTGCAGAATCGGACTGTTACGGGTCTGACATGAACAGAAATTTCCATCATCATTGGGGAGGTAAACCATGCTTTATATATAAATATTTAATTTTGTTTATGTAAATCCTGGCACAATTTGCCTGACAATTTAGAGTGTGTATTTTTTTTAATGCTGTGTGGTAGAGAAATGAACTTGCCTGGTAAAGGTAATTGTTTTCCTTTTGCAGAAGTAGACACGAGTAAGAATCCTTGTTCAGAACATTATGGTGGGACGGGCCCAAACAGCGAGATTGAGACTCGTGTCATGAGAGATGTTTTGATCAAACAAAAGCATAGACTAACCGTAAGTGACTAAATGGCAGGGCAGGGTTGGCAAAAAAGCAGAATTTTTGATTCTTTGCCGTTTCTTGATTTTTGATCAATACGAAAAATATCAGCTGACACATATTAAATTATGAGACTATAAGTTTCGAAAGTTTGTTGCATTTTAAACTTTTAACCAACTTTTAAAAGTTTAAACATTTTTTAACCTCGAATTTTTAGTTAAATTTTATACGCGGTTTATATATATATTAATCTTTTATATATATATATACTATATATATACCTACATACTATACTATATATAATATATATATAATTAAAATATACTATAATAATATATATATACCAACACCAACATATATATATAAATATATATATATATAGGCTTAATATTAGAACATCGCACTGACGATTGAGTTTTTAACTCACAAGTGCCAGAACTGTCCTTTTTGATTCAACACAGTAGAAGCAACAGATAAATTCGATACAGGCTCATATTTTTATTTTTATTTTTAAACAAGGATTAAACTTTATGACATAGATATGATTGAAAAAATGGAAGCTAGGCTAAGTTTTGAGGTATTTCCGATAAATACTTTGCTAGCAATTTTTAAAAGATTACACTCTGGCATCAAAATTCTTAGCTTTTCTTTTTGGCCTCTACCCAAAAACAAGATGGCCATCAATTTCGTGAAGATTGAGCCTATTTTGAAATTTGAACTACTAATGTCATAATATATACATGTGATTTTTCATTCTTATACAGAGTGTAACATATATATATATATATATATATATATATAATATAACTAATATAACTATATATATATACATACTATATATATATAATTCACGAACTAATTTAATAAAGGTTAAGATTATATATATATAAAATATATATATATATATAATTACCTAATATATATATATATATATATATATATATATATATATATATATAATACTATATATATATATACTACTATACTAACTACTATATATATATATATATATCTTCACAATGGCTTTAAATAATTCATAATCATTAGATTAGGCCGTACGTCAACCTGGCACCTAACCAAATCCATTAGGTTAAGGTCTACTTAGGAGTAACAAAAATCCATATAGGTTAGGTCCTTTAACTGGGCGGCTAACAAGATGCCGCTAGGTTAGGTTCCGACGGGGCAACAATAGCGTTCGGATCCTACTGGGGGCTATTAAGTCAAAGAGTATAGGATATAAAGTGTGAGGTTAGGTAGACACAGCTTTTAAATATATTATACTATATATAAATATAAAATAATAAAATATAATTATATATATAATATAGATAATACTATATATATACATATATAATATATACATTATATTAATAGAGAGAGAGAGAGACCAAAAGCAAGAACCCAAAACGACAACAAGACGAACGAGAGAAAGAGAGAGGACAATATCCAAGTATTCACTTTTCCAGGACTTGAGTTGCCCGAGATTCTTGCAAATATTTACCTTCTCGACACTCACTTCTATAGCGAACGACAATTTACATATTTAAAGTTAAATAAAATATATATATAACCCCCTATAATATTAACCTATAACCTAATATAGATACTAACCAATAAAATACTAATACTATCATAATATATACATATATCCAAATAACTATATATATATAATATTATATACTAATAACTGTTTATATATATATATAATATACTATAATCACAAATATAATATATATAAATATAAAAACTAAAATTATAATAATAATATATACTAACTACTATATATATAATATAAATTTATTAAACGTTTACCATCAAAAATAAATTTCTTATAGGCATCAAAAGGACCAGTCGGAACAAACACACCAAGGTTAAATTGTAAGATCTAAGCGAAACAACCATGCAAAATGCGAATCTGTCAAGTCCTGATGTAAAACTTGCGCCAATATACCTATATAATAACAAACTACTCATATAAACCCTATATACCCATATATATATATATAAAGTATAAATATATATATATATATATATATATATATAATACTAATATATATATTTATAATATAATATACATAATAAAATATATATATCATCATCATCATCAATTATCATCATCGCTTCGGCATCAATCAGCATTGCCCCTTGCTCCACAGAACTGGAGCACACCTGAAAATAGACGTGCCCCAAAGCAGGCACCAGAAATCCGCGAGAAATGGCATGGCATTCATTGAGACCTATAAATAAAGTGGTACCAGGTCCCCAACTCAATTACCC
>JABUQX010083526.1:0-10000 GCA_015478945.1 Trachelipus rathkii | reverse complement strand
TGAGATAAATAGATAGGTGATGCAATAGCTTGTAAAAGTATAAAAATAGATAAGCTTATTATAGGTGAATTGTACTAAAAAAGTCAAAATATGAAGTTTTACAAAAAGAAAGAATGCTTGGAATTATATTTAAGGTGAAGAAACAAAAGTAAATGCTAAAAGATGCATTAACGTAAGAGAATATAGAAGAGGTAATACATGAACAGTTTGGAAGTAGAGGTAATGAAATGTGGAATTATACATTACAAACTGAAATAGGAAATAAGCTACTTTTTGTGAAGGAAAGCGCAAAAGGTTAAGAAATTAGAATAAGGGGAACCTTGCTTAGAAATATAATGTAATATGAATAGGGATTGTAACTGATGAACTGGATGTGATGGATGATATGGAATAGAACAATATGATAAATCTGTATAGAATATTGGCAGTAATGATATGTAATATATAGTAGTGATAATGACTGGTTGGTTTGATGGTACAAAAGGTAAATATAATAGTATTTTGGGGATAGAAGTTATTAGCAAAGAGGAGGAAATGGGTATAGAGTGAGAAAGTTGTTGAAGAATGGTAAATTGCAGGTATAGATGAATTACTGGTGAAATATGATCAGAACGGTAAGGCTCGAAGATACGTCACCATCTGATGGATTTTCGTAAAAGCTTTGTTTAATAAAGCTTTAGCGAGGGTATATAGTTTTCGAAGGGATTGGAGTAGAGAGCTAGTAAATTATAAGACCCCTTTATATAAGGTAAGGTGAAGAATAAAAGAACTGTAGAAATATAGATATAGTAGGTATTTAGATTTGTATTTATGAGTGTTGTAGAGGAATGAATTATGATGCTGGGTCGTTTTATGTATCAGGAAAGATGATGCGTACCTAGAACTAGAATGGAAGATTACTGATTGATAGTGAAAGAACACGTGTGCGATTTTAGGAGTAGTAAGTTAGTAGAGGATGTGTGGATCCAATCTTAACATTGAAACAAATGATTATATCATTTCATCAGATAAGAGGATAAAGAATAAATTTATATTATGTATTTATGAACTATTCTGCAACAGGGGTATCGAGAATAGGAGAATTAATATATGCGAACTGGTCTATGGAGCAAGGGAGTAGGTATATATATAAGGTTGGTGATAGGCTTGAGCTACACTGAATCAAAAGTATGCTTTAGAAACGAAGATTAAATCAGGTAAGAAATAAAATGTTTTATATGTACAAAAGTTGATTTGTCAGTAAATTAAAATTACGGTTCAGTGATAAAAGGCAGGTATGTGTTATGTTTCTGATTCCTTGGGTTATATTCAAATTTGCTATAGGAATGAGGGCATGAACGAATTAAACATGTAAGTATTGCCTTCGTGACAGTGAGCATGGTGTTAGATATGATGTGAGGAAATGTGAGAGATGCACCTGAGTAGTTGCGTCTCCACCTATTATAATGCGTGTAAAGCAAAAAATCATTTGGTTTTGTTGAGCGAATCTAGAAATGAGTTTTGTAAGAGGTTTGGATAGAGAGACTCTCTGGCCACAAGTGTGCGCTTAAAAGTGGAGGGGTTTGATAGTAAGCTAAATGTGAGACACTGATGATTATGTTTATCATAGGTTGGTTGATGTAGAAGAACATAGTCCATCACACGTACCGATGAATGTTTTATGATAGATAGTGTGAAGCAATGGACATGGAACAAGTGTGCGTATCTCGAGCTTAAAATATTATAGTTGTTGTTATGTTGGTTATGAGGACACGGAATTTTAAAAGCGATGATGACATGAGTTGATATTAGGAATAGTTTTGTGGAATGGAGGAAGGTGGCTGTGCAATTAAATCGTTGGTGAAATATAAAGGGACTATCTTAGTGGCTAGCGTTACTTACATTGACAGTATGTTGTTCCTGTGTTTTATTGTATAGTAGTGAGACAATGGTATGAAATAAGAGAGTATAGAGCTAAGGTTCAATGTGTTCAGATGGACCAATCTAGGGAATGCAGTGTGAGAGAATGTGATAAAATGTAGAAGAAACTTATGAGGAGAGTTGTGTGGTTGTGAAGAAGAGGTGTAAACGAGAGAGAATAGAATGAAAAAGTACTGTGAGATGGTGAATCAAAGGAAAAAGGTATGATGAATGATAGTCCGTTTTTAAGCAGATCGGCTGTATAGTGGTGAGGTGTTGAAACCAACCGCTGGTGAGGGAGATCAAAGAAAGAAGAGGATGATGCAGTAAGACAGATATGATCTGAGAGAAAATTTGTGAGTTGGCAGAGGCGGAGAAATAAATGTGCGAATTATAGACGTGACGTCGGGTTTTTGTGACGAATGGTATGTTGTTGCTACCGGGTCAAGAGAACCCTTACACTGACTGAGAGTATTATATTACCATACAGTTGAGGGGTCCGTTGCAGTCCCGTGAACTATTATTAGGGGTGTGGGATTTTTCTGACGTGCAACGAGTCTCTCTATTAAAGCTAAACATTCAATGGACACCGAGAGAGGATTTGTGAAGTGCTGGGCTTTCTTTTTCGACTTTTGGGTCATATTCTTATGTTTTATATCTTTGCTTCATCTTATTCTTAGACATGTAATTCTTATTGTTACGCACCTAACCACCAGTCTTGGGGAGAGGAAAAAGTAGGTTGATTGAATATAAATATATATATATAATAACTGTATATACTATATATATATATATATATATATATGAACAAAATAAACTTTATAAATAATATATATTGTCTCTAAACTATAAATTTGCTTAATATAAACATATTTATTTCATTTTTAAAAAAATAATAACTGAATAATATCAGAATTCATGTGAAATGTAAAAAGTTATAAGGCTACACCACTATATAAAACTATATTAAAATAATAAACTCTACTGTTATATATTGTATATTACATACAAATATAAGTTCAATTTTGTTTTATTGAATTTTATTTCAAAACAAATTAAAAAGAGTTGTGCTGTGAAAAAAGTGACCAATTTTAAAAAAAAAAAAAAATAGATAAATGTAAGTTTCTTAGACCGTTACTTTTTTTTAAAAAAAATAACGTTTTTTATTAAAAAAAAAATGATAAACGGTTTTTTTTTAATCCCAATCCATATAATATATATATATATATTATATTTTATATATATATAATAATTAATAATAATATAATAATATAATCATATATATTTAATATATAATATATATATATATATATATATATATAATATATAGATACTATATAATATATATTAATATCTATAAATATTTATATATATATATATATATATATTTATGAATTGAGGAGTGTGTATTATCATTTGTTTATTTTCAAAACCTGTTTCGCTAAATTTTTAATAGAATTAAATTATAAGATTATATTACACAATATAAACTATATATATATATATCTATCGGTCTTTCCATTTTTTCTGTACCAAGGAGATAATGGAAGTTGGCACCGACTCTCACAAAAATTCGAAAACTTTTGTATACTCATGTTTTGTCATAGAGTGCGTAATGTTGATACCCTTTTTGTGCCAATGTATGCTAAATAATCTTTACCCTCTACATCGGTTTTTGAGTAGTATTACTCTGAGCATTTAGTTGGTTACAGGTTGAGCCAAATTATTTAAAGTTTTGACCAGTAACGGTGTTGTAGCAAAGGCAATTAGAAATAACGTTTTTCAAAGGGGAATAAAATCTGACTGTATTATTTGCAGTTTTCTTTCTTGTGTATTTTGTATTAAAGATTTAGGTAAATATGTTTTAGTATACCATTTGAGGTACTGTAGGAAAGTGCAAGTTGTGTTTGGTAAAGGGATACGTAGAAATGCGTACAGTTTGGCTCTTTATGCACTGTTTTTATTATAGAAGTAGCATACAAATATGTTCTCCTAAAATGATATAATGAATCCGAAAAAATATGATAGTGATAGTCTTTGTGTCCACAAAATCGTGTACCAGAAGTCTTTTGTCTTCCACGTTGCTCGATGATGCTGTTCGGTACGGACTGCGAATACTGCAGAATTCTTGTGTTGTTCTGTAACGTTGTAAAAATTTGCTGTGATGCAGACATACTAAAAATTTATTAGTGGTTTAATCTTGTAACATCCTTTAATTTGACTTCTTGTGTAAAAGGTTGTGGTGATAAAATGAGTTATATTATAAATATAAAAATGTAATACCAGGGTTGGTACAAAGTTCATATTTAAAAGTCCAAGATTAACATCACCAAATTTTTCGGCTAAATATCACAAGGTGCTGAACTTCGGATTTTATGGAAACCTTAACAATCGCGGATATGATAGGGAAGTTAATAACTTTTTTCTCCATCAAGATTTTCAAACTTTTAAGCCAGGGGGAATGAAAATAGCACTTAAGTGAAGTGGCACATTAGTATATGTTTGCTCTTGAACTAATATTATGTCATAACACAATTAAAAATAATTTATGATACTACCATAGATGTCATCCTATATCACTCTCTCGGAATATTGACTTTGGTATTTGCTGGTTTTAAGAAATACAGCCAATGGGTGTTCAAAAATGCAACTAAAAAAAAAAATATTTAAGTGTTGATATAGCATACGTTAGGCCTACTCGGTAATAAAAGATCCTATATTGTAAAGAATGTGCGTGTACCGAATATTAGTGTATTATTTATTAATAGAAACTAGTTATATAAACATAATTTCATGTCATAATCCTGTTATTGTCACTTATTTATGTTAGCTAGAGAAAATGAAAATAAAATTCATAATTTTGGAAAAATCTTCCACCATTTGGAAAAATATTGTGCTATATAAAATATGAACTTAGACATTTGCTGTGTGTTTCTATCACAAATTCTAACTCACTACTAACATTATTTTAAAATCTACTTAACATTTAAATATATAATTAAAATTAGTTTGGACAAACACAGACATAATAATATTATATTTAATGTAAAGCGCGACATTAATTCAGTTTATGCAAGCTAAGATTTTTGAAGTGTGCTTGTAGTCGACTAGCTTAACCAAGTATGAATATGTAAAAAAAACTTACCATTTATATACGTGCCTCTTGTAACTCTCTAAATAATATTAGTGATTGGTTGGGCTACTGGGTTGTATTAATAATATATTATATATAATATAATATAGATATATATAGGCTATATATAATCATATAATATATATAATATGATATATATATGATATATATATAATATATATATATATATAATATAAGTATTAATAATATAATTATATATAATATATTTTAATAATAATTATAAAACATAAAATAATAAATAATATAATATAAAGATGAGATGAATAATAATATATAAATAATAATAAATAATTTGTGATCTTAACACTATATAAATGCTTATGCAACTATAAAATACTATATTAATATTAATATATATAATAAATATAATTATATATAATAATATATATATATTATATTATATATATATATAGTATATATATATTAATATATGATATATTATATATTAATATGTGATGAGTCGATGTATGTGTGTTGTGTAGTGATGTAGTGTAGGGTGTGTGTGGTGTGAGATGCATTTAGTTGAGCGCATATGTTAACTAGTGAGAGAAATATTACTCACTCTCAAGTATAAGATTAAATTTATTATTCAAAACTACAATGTATTGAAATCAGTAAATATTTATTGCTATGGACTATTAGACATAGAAGAATAATATAATTATAATAAATAAAAATAATATAATAAATAATTAATAAATAATAATAAGAATAATATATATATAATAATAATTAATATTAAATTAATAATAATAATAATATAAACAGAATTATTTATAGGTAGGAACTAATAGTAATTTATTAATTTATTTATATCAGTTATTTCGTATTATATTCATATAGTTATTGAAAAAAAAATTAATCCTAATCTATCCAATCTATTGATAACGTTACCATATATATATATTAATATATTAATATATATATATATATTAATATTATATATATAATATATATATTTATAGCGAAAAGAAATATATTATTAAATAAATAAAAAAACAATATAGCCATTATAAAGTTTTTATATATATAAGCCTGATACTAACGCATATTAATTTGTCTATAATAATTATGTCTCCTCCTGACGATAATGACAAGACAACCTCCCACACGAGCTACCGATCAATCCAAATAACCCATCAAAACTACATCACTAAATAGATTCCAATAAAATAATACAATGATGAAAGGATGGGAAAATCTCTCGGTATTCAATAATATCTACTCTATATTATAAATCACGATTTATTTATTATTCTATAATAATGTATCAGTGTGTAAAATCGAAATTTTTATGAGTTAACATACTTTAACTTTAATAGTTTTTTCTCAACATTTGGAGTTTCTCACTCTTAATGATTATATATGAGATATAAAATTAGGAAAATATAATTATAACAAAATATTTGATGAAAAAAAAAGTGAAATATATAAATTGTTTTTAATAAAATAATTCCTTATTTTTATCACAATAAAATCATGAATTCGGGAAAAAACTACGTCTTAGTGGCGTATGAGGTAGAGGAAAGGTCATTATAATATTAATTTTATTGAGTACTATGTGTATCATCCTAAATAAATAAGACATTTAGTAGTTATATAAGTTTTAAAATATATTAAGTACATTTTAGTAATAGTATCTTATATTTATAAATTAATAATTTTATACAAATTTATTTATAGTCACTTTTCTTTTCATATTTATTTATGACATTTTTATATGAATTATTTCTGATTCAGTCGTTTTCACAATTAAAAATTGGGAAAATAATAAAACAAATTACATTTAATGATCACATTTGCATTTTTAAAGTTTAAAAATATAAATTGCAAAAATAGAATTATATAATGACAATAATAATTTATGTAATGAATATATTACTAATAATTAATAATAATTAATTATTACAAACTTATTTAACATAATTAATAGGTACGTTTTATTAATTTTATTAACAGGTAGATATAGGCTACTATACGATATGTATCATATAACACAATATCTAATAAAATGAATATAAAATTTTTATATTATGTGATAATTTTTCATTTTATAATGGCTGTATTTCTTAAAACAAGCTAATAATATAGCTCACAAAGTCTAATAATTGACACTGAGTATATGGAACATAGCACAATCCACTACTGAATGGGAATAGGAGTGAGAAAATTTTAAGATATATATTAAGCACTTACCCCATCAGGAGATATTAAGAGTCTAAAAGTTTAAAGACCAAACTCTGGCGTGGAATTCAATATGATGAATATGTTATTTGGACACCCTGTAGAAAATATAATCTATACAATAATTGATATAATAACTAAATTTCTAAACTGATTGAAGATCTCTATAAGAATATACGAGGTTAAATATACTCCCTTGTCACACTGTTTATCAAATCTACACATAAGCTAATTATTTATATTTATATTAATCGTTTTATTCACTTTTTTCCTTCTTATTAATTTAATTTAACCACTCACACCGATAAAGTGTAATAATAATATATTTACTTTTTATATGTTAGAAAATAATACACAATATTATTTATTATCTCTTGTGTATATATCAATTATGTGATTACGAGATCATTTTAATACTGAAAATCAAAATAATATGAATACTAATAGGGTATTAAGTATCACATGATGTAACACCATGTTTTATATATAAGAGTGATTCCAATATATAAACAACTACACTTGTATAGAAAATAGTATTAAACATAGATAAGGTTAAGTTAATGTTTAAATGTTTTGAAATTTAGTGTATGAGCTCACATATTGTATATGTGTGATGAATATAAGTGATTTCCTCAAAATAAGTGTGTAACTTTAAATTTAAGGTATGATAAAAATTTAATTTATGGTACTTTAATAACTCCAAACTCACTTAATAGGATTTGACAATATTATGGCTCACTCTGTGTAAACCTGCTAAATAGTAGAAAATCCTACAACATAAATACTGAAAAAATTGAACATTATATGATTTTATAGCGTGTGTTTGTAGAAACTATTGCCAAATAATATGAAGTGTGTAATCGATTACTCTGAAACTATATTTATTTTTGTCTATATTAAAACTATTTAATTTATAAAGTTATGTCAAAATTATAAGTTACAAGTTTTTTATTTTTAAACAATTAATAAGGCTTTTCAATTTGCATCCATTTCAGGAACAAATATTTTCACGAGAGAAAAAAAAATTGTTTCATTTTTTTTTAATCACTGTACGCTTTAATGTCAAAATAATTATTATATATTAGTCTTCTGGAGCAATTGCAATCTTCATTTCACAATTTCCTAAAAATGGATATAGAATGTATTAATGTTATATGAAAGTTAGTTAGGAAATTGTATAAACACGCTGAAAACCATTACTTAATTACGAATATGGTTTTAAATCACTAAAGTAAAGGAATTAAAGAATTAAATCCAAAGTCGCAATAATAGTGAACGCTAGAGGGCGTAAGACACACCGTGATTGAAATGTTAAAGACCACATATAGAAGATATTAATACTTCAAATATTATATATATATATATATAATATAACTATATATATTATATAATATATCTATTATATATTATATAATATATAATTAATATATATATATATAGATATAATATATAAATATATATATAATATAATAATATATATTAGAGGGTAGTTTAGTATTATATATATTACCGAATTCACCTTAAGAAAATTTGTATTATCACGAAGCGATATATATATAGTCTATTATATATATTACGGTATATATACTACTCACTATAATAAGTCCCTATTATTGCCGAAAGCCAAGCTTCGGCTAATATCTCAGTTTCATAACTATAAGTTTTAGTATATAGTATATATATACTATAATAAATAAAAATATATATATTATAATATAAGCATACAGTATAAATTAAATTACATCAAGAAATAAACAATATATAATCTCAATATTAATAAAACACTCAGATGTAGGTCAATATAAATTAATTGAGAATAATAGCTATATTCATACCTAACTACAAGTCACTCTGTCTAAAAATCATTAACATCATAGTATTAACTTTTGAAAGCCATATTATAAAAATATGTTTACACGCTACGACTACATACATCTCTCCTCTCCTGCCTTTCCAAGCTTTTTTACTTTTTATTTAATCCCCTCACAGTCGTTATAATGACTAATAATAATGATAATGACAATGATAATACACTGAAAATTTGCCTATTTTTATATAACTAGTTGAAGCTACATCTTTACAAAAATCTAAACGACGATGGCCCTACTAACTCAAAGGAAGTTAAAACAAAAATGCCACAACATAAAGGCAGCGTTCAATTCGTTTAGCCATGCAGGCGGAAAGACTATTGAAAGTTTTAATAAAATAAGTGGGAGGGATTGAATGTTCCAAAGCAAAAAGTATTTAATAGCATAAAAATCAAAACAGACTGACTCTAGGTTATAAATACAATAAAACGATGAGGAAAAGTATCAGCTTAAGACAAAATAGTACCAACCTTTGCAGCAATTCTAAAATTATGGAAAATAAATTATTTCAAAGTATCCTTCATTTTATCATTGAATACTAGGCGACTTTGAATTTTCACATATTTTAGCCCAACCTAAAAATTTCTCAACACTAATTCAGTAGTTTTTCAGTTTCATCCTTCATTTAGCTCATTCAAACAAACACTTTTTCTGACATTCAAACTAATTACTAATGCACTATTAGCATCTCTTGTCAGAGCGCAAGTACCACTTGCTCCCTCCTCCCTCGCAAACATCAAAAATAATTTACATTGTGGCACCTAAAATTAGTTTTCGTTTCACCTAACCCATCTCAATAAAAATGAAAACATGTAATTACTTAAAATGAAAATGAAGGAAAAAAATCTGAATTTTTAAAAATTTGGAATTTAAAAATAAATAATTCTACTTAATT